>JASANE010012554.1:0-53054 GCA_030248225.1 Trileptium ribeirensis
TTGGGGAGTTCGTCGATAATGTGCGGGAGGACAAGGTTTTTGGCATTGCGGAGGTGGATATACAGGTGCCCTACTGGGATAATGAAAAACGGAAGCAGTGGGAAGAAATGCCACCCATTTTCAAAAACGTATCAATAACCCTTGACGACATCGGGGAAGAAATGAAGGATTACGCGATTGAACATGGTATAATGAAGGCCCCGAGGCGTAGTCTTATAGGATCGTATCATGGTGAAAAGATATTGCTGGCTACTCCGTTGCTAAAATTTTATATAAAAGAGGGACTAGTAGTAACCAAGGTCCACAGGTTCGTGGAGTCCCAAAAATACGCGGCCTTCTCCCACCTTGGTGACGAGGTTGCGGACCAGCGCCGGAAAGCCGATAGAGACAATAACGAGAAAATAAAGGGGGAAATGTATAAGCTGATCGGACACAATTACTATGGTCGCTTATTATTAGACAAACTGAAACACGAAGAAGTTATTTTCAGGGGCGCGGTCGATGTTAATAATTTAGTTAGGGTTCCCCTGTACCGAAAAACAGATGCGATTTCCGAAGACGTTTTTGAGGTCCATATGGCGAAAAAGAAGGTCATCCTCGATCTTCCAAATGTAATCCCATTTTTTGTTTACCAGTATGCAAAACTCAGGATACTTGAATTCTACGGTTTCCTTCTAAAGTATTTGGGAAAAGAAAATTTCCAACTAATTCAAATGGACACAGACAGTCTTTACATCGCGGTGGCACAAGAAAACCTAGCTGAAATGATCCCCGAACCGAACCTAAGGGCAGAATTTGAAGCAGAATTCCCAAATTATTTTGCCACGGACGATTATTCACAAAGAACGCCGGGGTTGTTTAAATTGGAATGGAGTGGAGAGGGTATGGTTGCTCTAAATTCGAAAACATATGTTGCTTGGCAGCCAGATGGCGGCGTTAAAAAGTCAACAAAGGGGCTATCGAAAGTTACAAACGATATTCCAAAGGAAACATTCTTGGGCGTTTTGCAGGATAAGGAAGTATCGGGAGGAACAAATCATGGGTTCCGGACTCGGGGAGCTGATTTAGTCCAGTATCACCAACAGCGAGACAGTATATCGTATTTCTACCCCAAAAGAGAAGTTCTTGTTGATGGAATTTCGACGAAACCTCTTAAAATTTAGTTGTGTATTGTTCGCAGTAGTAGATGGGATGTTACTTAGTAGCTATTGATGAAATTTTCGTGAACTCGTTTACAGGCTGATTTTGATATATGAAACTAAGTAGCAGCTCTATCTACTATATATTTCTCTTTTGACATGTTATTTGTATGCCTGTTAGCGGGTAGTCGCTACGGTCTGTGTTTGGTCGTTCCAGGATCGGGCTGTTGTTGACAGGCAGTTGCCACACAGTCGAGCAGTTGGCAGGTAGTTGCTACCGGTGTTGCTGTTATGAGGTTCGGGTTCAATTGTTGGCAGATATTTGCTACATTGTTCTTCTTATTTCTTTACAGGTGTTAAATTATTCGTCACTAAAACAATTGTTGAATTTATCACTAATTATTCTACGACTGAAATGGCGCCCTACATCGTTACCGACACCCAGGAACTTTCCCGTTTCTTTGTCTTCACCAATCCCGTCGTCCTCTATAACATCCGTATCACGTCAATCGAACTTATATTTTGGTTTGCCTGCCTTATGCAACATGGACTAACCAACGCAGCCAGAGCGCTACTAGGCGACCAAAAGCTGGACCACGATCCCAAACGTATCGCGCAATGGGCAAGGAACAAGATCAAGGACGCCCGAATTGAGCTTCACCCGCGCTGGATCTTCCACGCCAGTCGGGTTTACTTCTCGATTATGGTCGAGTTGATGCGACATAGTAACAACGCGTTCTACTGGGAAATCCGGCGGGTCCTACATACCCACGACGTGGACCACTTTTGCTACGCTACGGGAAACTGCTTTGTATGGGGCTGTGGACTACGCGCGAGCAAAGTGTCTGACACGAACTATCCCGGCTTCAACCAATGGGGGAGGCTTTTATTTCGCCTATGCCGGGAATGGAGGGAAGGCGTATTCATGGAGCTCCAGGACATGGGCGAACTACTTATGGGCAACATCCTTCCACCTCCGGCATGGCGGTACACAGTTCTCCTGCTCTCGGACAGCCAGTTCCGCCAAGTCGAGTCAGTTGACGGAGGGCGCGTATTCGCCCAGTCCGGGGCTACATTCCCGATATTGGCCAGGGTCGTCGAACACCAAAATATCGACCCCCGAGACTACCACATTATCATCATCAATTGTGGTATAAACGACGCCCAGCGCTCCGAAGATCAGTGGCGAGGGAATTTCAGACAAATCGTACCGATCCTCCGCCCTCTGCACGAAAGACACTGCTATGTAATTATAAATTCCCCAATTGGCGTTGCAAAGATTCCAGCCGCTCGCCGCTACAACAAATTCCTGCGTTACAAATGCGAGGAGAAGCTAGCCTACCCGAACTTCAACTACTTCGATTGGACAGAACCAAATGAATACAACAAATTTCTCGACAGCGAACATCGAGCAAATGAAAGGCTGTTTGACGCGGACGGCCTGCATATCAACCATCATGGATTCCACACGATGTGGAAGGCGTGGTGCACAGCAGTTCCTCATTTGGAGGCAATCACCGTGAATCTCGTGGCCCACCGATATCCCAATGGTGCCTGTCTACCCCGAACCAACTAATAACAATAACTGTAGCGGTGTCAGCAGGTAATTGCTGCCCGCATTAATCAGCTTTGTATATAATTACACAATTGTTATGGACTTCCGGGTAGCGGTGTCAGCAGGAAATTGCTGCACGCTTCGTCGAGTATGGTATATATGTGTATAATACCCGTTATGGACTACTGTTTAGCGGTGTCAGCAGGTAATTGCTGCCCGCGTGGTCGATTATGGACTACATATTATTCGTCATGGACCACTGGGTAGCGGTGTCAGCAGGTAATTGCTGCACGCTTCGTCGAGTATGCGTCGTTATTGTCATCGTTGATGTTCATTCACTGTTAGCGGTGTCGCCAGGCAGTTGGTGCACGCCGGTATGTTCATTGTACATTTAAGTTTTGTATATGTTATATTTGTGGCCTATTCCTGTTGTCAGGGAGGACATTTCTCTCGGTAAAATGTGGGATTGAAAATTTGTTGAACAAGCTTGGTTCAGACGTAGTGATTTTCACCGAAATTAATTAAGCATCCGCATTTTCCCGTTATAGTACAATGTTGTATATACGTTTAATTGACTGTATGTGAATGATATTGTTCATGAATTATTTGCGCCGGACGCTAAAGTCCAATTTGGGTACGGATAGCTGAAGAAGTATTGCACGATTCTTGGATAGATTCCATAGATCTTCCAAAATTTTTAACGAGCATTTTATCGTTGGTCAACCGCGCTGGCAAGAAGTTTTCGTTCCGCCGTCTTCATTTTGTCATGAAATTCGAACTGGAAATTATAAATCCAAGAACGAAATCGTAAAATTTTCATAATCTAGTTTCCATTCCCAAATCATTGGTTCAACTCGTTGCCTGTGAGAATATGCGTGATAACTTATCCAAGAATGTTGTATACTCCAGAAAGACGTCTCTGTTGTTCTTGTATGATTTGATATTTTTCCCGTTTCAAAATTACCATCCGAAAATTTTCAAGTGAAATATCAACATAATTTTTCAACTAATATGGAACAGTCCAGGTTCAGATGGTCCTTTGATGAGAAACATTTATCCAAATTTTGAAACATAACCACAAAGACTGTAAAATTTCAAGGTACGGCTTGATTTACTGTACATATGCCTTATTAATGTAAAATGCGTTGTTGTCTTTGCCTTCGTATGATTTTTATGAACATCGCTTTACCTGAGTTAAGCTGTCAAATATGCGGATACAAAAGTTCTGAGATTTGTTACCAACTGTAGGACTTTGGTCATACAGGAATACTCGTCACCGTACATTTCTTTACGATAAATTTTATCACAACTCAGTTGACTAGATATGTTTTGAATCATTTAAGTTCTGGTAGAGTGTATGGAGTGTTTAAGTGAAATACTGTTGGTTGAGATAATGTTAAGATATCAATAGACAATGTGTCATGCTCCTCCGATGGTTTTAAGACTTGTTTAATCGGCCATTTGTACTAAGAAATGTGATTTCATGATTTTAGCGCAAAAAAGGGCTATTATGTTCCCAAATCGTCTTTAATTAAAAAGGATATTGGGCACTGTGAGGAGATGCGGGAACGGACGAACATGATAGCCCGAACTCTCTGATTTACTGAGGTTTTCATAGCATCGAATACATTGAACATATACATTCGTGTTGTTACCATGATTTGTAATAAAGCGCTTCAATTGTTAGCTTTTACTCCATCAAAAGTACTGCATTCTTACACAAACCACAAATTGACTCTTACAGTTTGGAAATATCCATACAACATTTGCGTAAATTAATACACCTCCATATATATATACGCGTACATTGATTTATATATCCATCCCTTTATAATATATACTTATCCATACATACACATATATATAGCTAATATATATACTATACATAGTTAATATATACTATACATAACTAATATACCATACACACACATATATATACTACATACATAGCTTATACACATACCGAAGCTGATGCTGCTCATGATCCTGCTCCTCCTCCTCCTCCGGCTCCGGCTCCTGGGCTGTACTCCTCCTCCTCCGGCTCCGGCTCCTGGGCTGTACTCCTCCCTATATACTACTCACGAGTCTCTGATAATTGTACAAAATTAGCAAAATACGTGAATATGGGCAGCGCTTGATCTTTTTTGGGGGTCCATGTCTACGACGGACCCCCAACCAATTTTTTGAGGTGTAGGCCGCCATGATCCCCAGTTTTACGCCAGCGCCACTCTTATTTTGACGTGTTTGATGTATAAAGCTACAAACGGGACTACGTGTGCGAGTATTACCTATAGTTTAAGCAATGAGACACCTGGAGATGAGACAATACTGTAATAGGAAGTAGCCAGTACGTTCATCATAATTTCCGATGAATAGTGTACCGAAAATATATCTTGGACATATGTTATATAGTGAACTATAGTTGGCTTTGGATCCTAGTTGGAACTGATCGTACTTGGCTATTTGAAACGAACCAAGTCGTTACTAAATAAGCTATCGACCCACATTACTTCCGCAATTGATACTTACTGCACCTAATTATACGAAAATTTATTTAGCTCTAGACTTTTGCCATCTCTTATAATCAAAACTTAGTATTTCACAGTTTTCACGGCTGTTGCCCAACACTAGCATAGAACTAATAAACTTTGTACTAACATGCGAATACCGTTGCAGTAATTTGAACGGGAATTTTTTCAGGACTAAGTTGATAATTTTTTACAAAAGAACAACCATGGCGTACGTACCTAAAGTGGGCTCATGCATTACACATCGGATCACCATGGCGGCCTTGCTGCCTACCGAGCAACCAGAAACGTTAATAATCTATATATCCTCAATTTCATGTTAATTAAGCGCGAACTATTTTCTATATATCCATAAACGAGGTTATTATTGCTTCGACAGAGCTTTAAGCCAACCAAAAACCTCAAATATTAGCCTGTAGGGTTGAAATGATCGTTTTCGTTCGGTATAGCTCGTAAACCACTATCGTTTATTTCCCACGAGTGCAATATTATCGTGCAACAAATGTCACTGCTTTTAGCTTATTACATTTTTATAGACCGAATATATTATACATTTTTGATATTATAAGTTTTTGTTGCAGTATTTTTATGTTCCCTTTCGATGAAGAAACATATTAAATATGTCGGGATTGTTGGACTGAAATTATATTGAAACCTCAGCAGTTTTTTAGGTGTATGTTTTGCAAAAGTGTGTTTTATGTTTGATTTGTTAGCTGTTTTGTCAGCTCAAATATTTGGATGCTGTTTCAAGTTTCATCCAGTTTATAGGCTCGAAAAATATCTACAGCTAAAGGGTGCAAGCTTCGCTTTACTACTTTAGACAGGATGGCAACGAATAATGTTTCTTTTTGTCTAAATTTTTTTATTTCGTCCTAAATTTAACCAGCAAATAGTTTAGGCAAACGGTGCGGCGTTGTACGTTGAGCGTTACAGTGACCAAAATGGGCCATGAAATTTGCGTACATTAGATGTTTCGGCAAAAATTGACGCATTTTTGCAGATATGAAACATTGTTTGCTATTCTGAAATTTTCCGGAGGGGAGGGAATGTGGTTTGGGGGAAAGCCACATGTCCTCTTTGTTTCCGCATCCCTATTTGTTCGTCTTGTTTACACATTGCTTTAAACAAAGTATTATATTATGTTTTATAAGTAACAATTAATTGTGTTAGCACATGGGGTTTGCATATATATAATTATGTGTGTCAATGACTGTAAAGGATACATAAACAATGATTATAAGTACTGCGAAGATTACATGAATTTAACATTTCATGCCGGACATGAACGGTACATGAATGAATTTAACGATTTTAGAAAATTTTGCCGTACTTCTGATAAGCCTTTGCGAAAACATACCTATCGCAAACAAAACGTTTTCCACCTTTCTATACGGGAACTTGGTCGAAATGCATTAAAAAAGTCAACATTCCGCACCAAACAGTTCAAAACTAAAGTTAAAGAAATGGGTGGACATTAGGAAAGAAAATGAAAATTTAACCGTATCATTTCAATCAGTCGATTTAGTTAGTTTACGAACTCAATCATCAATCAACTGCGATATAACGGGTGAGATTATAACTGGCTAAATACATGAATTAGAACTAATTATTTTATTTGGGAGGAACAAACGAATACAAATTAAGGAACCCATTTTATAGCCAAAATATCTCGGCTTTAACTTTGCGTACTGTGAAAAGCTGAGCCATAAAGGATGAATCATTCAGTTTTAGATTCATAGCCAGCAAATTTTACCCAAATTTTCTTAGAAGGTTTTTGGAACTCGCCATAACAACTGATCTTAAACCGTTTGCAGTCTCAGCTATTACAGAGATACACTCTAACTAAGGGCAGGAGACCATAAACCGTAAACCTAAATATTTGTTCTATCCAAAAGTGAGTTGCTCAGCCGCATTTCATTAACGAATGGAATTTCACCTAAAACAGACATGCTTTATTTCAAAGGTCCCAGTGGAATTACTGGGGTTTAAAAGCGGGGGAGAGGCTCCCACGGTTTACATCTGGACGCGGGGGAGTGGTAAGTGCGGCACCTTCGGCGCCTATGTGTTCAGCGCCTCCGGCGTCGACAGGACCGTGTTGGAGCACCTCCCGTACCCGTTATTTTGAGCATGAATGATGTCAAAACGTACAACTGTATATATAGGGCCTTAATACAATGGGAAAAAATTTAGCCACGCCTCGCTGGTCACTTCTACAACTCCCCATCCAGAAATCAATCAATTTTGAAGATACAGCCGAAATTTTGGTGCCATTAGGTTCACAGGACATCCACTTCGGCAGTATTTATGACAAGATTTTTTTGTCTTTTTTTTCGGTTGCGATCTATGCAAGGGGTAAGGTTTGTTGCTATTTATGTGAAACCGTACGCCTAAGGCAAAGCCTAAGCCTTAGCCTAAGCATAAGTTGTTAATTTGTGAGCTGATTAAAGTGACTTTTCTATTATTCAACTCAGCTCGTTAACGCAGTTGAGATAAAAATCTTTATTTATCGAGAAATTTTTTTGACTATTTTGGGTGATCATTGTCAAACCAAAAAAAATCGAAAGTTTTTTGTCATAAATATTGCCGAAATGGGCATTTCTTAACCATTTAGTATGTGAGTGCAAGCGTACCAAAATTTCCTCTGTGTCGTTAAGATTGGTCAATTTCGGATTGCGCGATTCTAGGAAAGATCCCACCCCTCAATCGACTGTCAATCGGTATGCATGCGTTGTGAAAGGTTTTATTTGTTACAGTTATTATATTCATAATTGTTGCCCCAAAGACGATAGTTAAAGTAATATTATTTATCCACTAGCACCAAAATGTCATATTCTTAACATACTACTTTGAAAAGTTTGAGGCGTATATAGTTCAAAGTTGTGTTAGAAAATCGGGTGTAGCAGAGCTCCAAATTCACGCGTTGTTCTTTCTTTCATTTGATACAAAAACTTGGGGGTACTTAAAAAGAACAACAGTGACATTATGTTATGTATTTTTGATGTATATTCCTGTTCTCATAGTGTGCTTAACAAATATATATACGTACGTATCAGATTATGCCGAGTATTTCTGACGCTCAATTCAATTAGAATTACTGAAATGATTCATCCTCTAAGCTCAGTTTTCATAGTGCGTGAAGTTAGACCGAATATATTTAGACTACAAAAGGGGCCCTTGTGATAACAAAAAACAGCCAATATCAATTTAACAAATAGCACTGTAGCCAGCTATGATGTGATGGCATTATTTATGAACTTGTTCGTTAACGAAGCATTAAACTTTGTGAAAAATTCCGTAGAAAACCATGAAATTGTGTCACCCCATATGAACACATGAGTTACTTAATGCCATAAGATTTTGTATCAAAATTATTCAATATTTGTTCAAAAATACCATATACCAACAGATAGAAGGAGTAGCAATGGGATCGCCATTAGGACCTATACTTGTCAATATCTTTATGTGCAAGTCCGAAAACAAATGGCTTGATAATTCCCAAACACCTATAAACCCAAATTCTATCAGCGGTGCGTAGATGACACATTTACAGTTTTCGACAATATCGAACAAATTCAACAGTTTCTTTAGTATCTAAACAAGCAACATAGTTCCATAAAGTTTACGCTCGAAAATGAAACTAACAACTCCATTGCTTTTCTTGACGTTAAAATCACCAAAAACCAAAACAAAATTGTAACGTCCACATACCGAAAATCGACCTTTACAGGTCTACTAGGCAAATTCGATTCCTTTATTTACCCAAAATATAAACGTGGTCTTGTAAAATGCCTACTCCACACCGCATACGAAATCGGCTCTAACTATAGTGCATAATGATTTCAAGTTTGTAATCGACTTATTCATTAGCAATAATTTTCCTCGTAAATTAATTGATAAACCAATCAACAGTTATCTTAACAAAATATTCGCAAATTAATCTTCAACGGATCCGACAAGTAACACTTCAGTTATAACGTTGGAAGCCACTGTCGACCCTGCAAACAGCATAATCCTTCGACTCCCACATATTGGTGATTTTGCCTGCAAGTTAAACGAGGAGGTTGATTAGGCTCATCAAACATGAGTTTAAAAACTTCAAATTTTACATGGTTTTCAACACTAATCGCAGAATCCGAAACAGTTTAACTTTGAAAGACCAAATTCAAACGTGTCTGAACTCCTTTGTTGTGTTGTATACCGTTGCCATTGTCTGCTTGTAAAGCAGGCTACGTCGCTAGTACTTGCCGTTACCTTTCAACAAGGGTTTCGGAACACCTTGGTATATCTGCCAGAACAGAGCAAGAAATTAAACAATAACCAATGCATGAGCTTGGCAGTTGTGCAACATTTAGAGTCTTCTTATAGCAGTAATAAGAACGGCAGCTTTACGATTATAGATCGTAGGATAGGCACACAATATCATTAGGAAAAGTTGCTATGAAGTTTGAAAAACATCTACATTAGATACGCGACACCATAACTAAATAACATAAAGGCCCTAAAACCACTAATGTAATTCTAGAATTGAAGTCAAAGATACTCGGCATAATCTTATACGTTTATATTTGTATTTCATATGTGCACAAACGTAGTTTAATGCACAACTACATACAGATTCACCAAGTAAATACATAATGACATACATAAATGCGTAATCGATATTGCTTATATTTGTAAAATGTTAACATGTTGCTATCATCTTAAGGGATCGACCGTTGTAACATTAGGACATAGAACGAGGTAGTGCAAGGGTTCGGGCCGGCAGCTCCTTGAGTTATGTCTGATCGTTGTATGCTGTATAATATACAAAGACCAGGTTGACGCCACGCCTTATATATCTAGAACGGCATAGCATGCATTTAACTCATAGCCCAAAACGTTACATTATATATACGCATTCTATGCCGTTCTCGATATATAAAGCGTGGCGTCAACCTGGTCTTTGTATCTTATACAACATACAATCAGGCCTAACTCGAAGAGCTGCCGCCCCGAACCCTTGCACTACCTCGTTCTTTTTCCTAACGTTACAACGGCCGATCCCTAAGGATAATAGTAACATGTGAACATTTAACAAACATATATAAATATGCAATATCGGTTACACATTAATGTATCTCTAAATTATATACATAATAATTATATTTATTATACACCTAAGAGCACGTATGTAGTTGTGTATATATATCCGGGTGGTGCCGGAAAACGATTATCATTTTACAACAAATTAGCAATGATTGATCGTTTTTAAGGAATCCGACACAAGCTCTTTTATATTTAGTTTTGCCTAGGTACAATGCAATATAAGCCCCCACGTCGACGAAATGTCAATAAAGTTATGATACAGAGAATGGCTAATTTTTTATCTATAGCCAGGTTCCGATCAAGATATTTGAGCGTCAAAATTAGACGTTGCTTTTCGTAAATAGCCGAAATTTGGTGGGGAAATATTGGGCCATTTATTATTTTTCGCTGATACCTGCTGGTGTGCCTAGACGACGGTAAGGAGCTTGCACAACAACTATGGAACAATTAGACTCGAATTGTATTAAGCTTGGAAGTGAATAACATAAATTTGAAAGAATATTTTGGTTTGCCAGTTGATATTGTAATGTTAATAGTTTTAGTGGCATATCTACATCAAAACTGTAGGGATATTCTACACGTCTTGGCAACTTTGACGCTCAATGTTTCATAACGAAAGTATAAGGGTCGCTTGAAAATATATCTGAATTGTACTTCCGAAACCTGCAATGATTTTAAATGTTCGTTAAGCGTAGGACTGCTGATAGGATCACTCGCGCCTTGTTAAAGTTTTAACACAACTTAACTTACAAAGAGAATCGCCTTGTTCTCCATTTATCTAAGCGCATGTAGTTTAAGCAAAACTGTCTGGCTTTGGTATTTTTTCCGACTTTATATATAACTTGTGGCACCAATGAAACTAACCATCGGGTCGTACAAATGCACATCAAAATCAAAGATTTAAATGTACACTTAGGGTTATCAAATTGGCTTTATAAAGTTATTTTTCATTAACCCTGGAAACGTGGGCATCGATTTTTGATACGAGCCTAGAAGTGAATTCAAGTTTATCATATAACCAAACTGTAAATGTCTTCGGCACAGCTATACATTTTTCGTATGGAAGAAAGAATAATAGTTCGTATTAACTATATATATATATATATATATATCTATATATATATATATAGATATATATATATATATATATTTTATATATATATATATATATATATATATATATATATATATATATATATAGGAAATAAGCAATGATAAATAGTAAAAACGCTAGGGACGAGGCAGCAAATGTAATTGCGCCACCATCAAGGCAGCACAGCTTGTCAAATGAAATATTAAACCTCCAGTGACGAGGGGCTTCACCTGTTTTATTTGGTTTTGGTTGCATGGCGAAATAAGAAATGTTTGCTTTCTGTAGCCTTTATCGTTCATTTTTTATTAATGACAACGCCATTATAAAGATGGTAACTGTTGTCGTTAGGTGATACTAGCGCAGCTTTTTAAAAAAAAATAATTTTGTTTATTTTGATACATTTCTGTTGTGTAAATATTCTGGGTTAGTTTCTCTATTTTGTATAAAGTTGGTTTTACGTTGTTGAGCGGAGCTCGGCGAAGCCAATCGAAGCGTTTTTATTTTCTGTCTGGGAGCAAAAAAGTCGATGTCCGTCCGTTCATTCGTTCGTTCGTTCGTTCGGTCCGACGGATCTCAAGAACCACTGAACCGATTTTAAAAAAACTTTTGTTTTGTTTGAAAGCCTATCATGTCAGAGTGTGCACCTGATATTTGGGATTAAAAAACTTTGAGTGGTTAATTAGTAATTAGCTAATTAGTTAATTTTATGCAGCTAAAATAGAAAATTTTGCAATATTTGTGTTATTTATTGAAATAGAATCGTTTCGATCAAACCATTATAGGTTTTTTGGGTCGAAGTATTCAAATATAATATTTTTATCAATGATAAAGCCCTATGCCCTATGCAATGTAGTTACAAGAACATAAAATTGAGTACATCCGTAATGCCACAGCCCAAGCTTCGCTCACAAATGTAGTTCCACTACCGACTAGTTATATTTATGTGTACACGCAAACGCTGATCTGTGACTGTTTTTATTAAATGGGAGGTTTCATAGCTTGGTATTCAGTTTCTGACTTCTTTGATTTTTCAAATAACGTTGATTAAAGTGTTATTTTCAGGGCAGTTTATATTTGGATTCCCAGTGCATGTATGTAATAATTACCATAGTCAGTGTCGTAAGGTATAATAATTCAGAAACCAGTGAAAATTATTTTTACCATTGACGTGGCATATGTCTTTTCATGCTTAACTTTGCCAGTTGGCATCGGCGCTTGTTGCAACACGTTGTGACCACCAAGTTTGTCGCCTGTCGTATCTTGTCATGCGACATTTTATGCGCTCACTTTGCGAGGTTCGTTAAGGTAGTTGGGAATAAACTGTTCCGAAAATAAGGTACACAAATGCCCAACATGCACGTGCAGCTATTAAAATATTTTCATTTTTCAGTGGCGAACATAGTCCAGATACAGGATTTTCGTAAATCGACTGCGGCATGTTACGCAAGTTCAACTCCAAGACCATTGCGCCATAAGATTTTATGGCTGTTTAGAAGATCGGTGTAAGTAGTAGAATATTTTAGAATAAGTTTTATAGGTAGCTTTACAAAAACTGCAGTGACTTAATTTCTTAAAGTAATAACGGTCATTATCATCCTCAGACTGAAAACTTCTCTAAATAAGAATTACACAATTTTAGGGCAAGAAAGCACGCTGCATGATGATTTGGCCGAGATGCATAATGTAGGATTCTTGATATTGTATAAAAAGTTAGAAGTTAATACCAATGTGTGAATTGGAAATATTGAGCAATGATACGTCTGTTTACTACGGGAAATACCGAAGATAAAAAACTGGCCTCAAACCTCTGCTTCCGTAACTAAGAGCTGGGCATTGCCACACAATGTATGTAGCCATGGCCAGTTGTTACCGTGATTAACGCAGCACTTGTTCATTACGATAGGTACTAGTTTCGAAACATTTCGGTTAGTCTCCCCCAGCTCGAAATTGGTCAATTATGATTATACATCGACAATCTTAGTACCAGGCGACTCTCTCAGCTGGACAAGCTAGTTAAGAAAATGTCCATTTTAACAACTTTTTTCATTTTTTCAATTGTGATTCGATTCGCCATGTAACATCGGGTTAAGAAGTTATTTTAATTTTGGTGAAATCTCAAGCCTAAGTCTAAACCTAAGCTTTAGGTTAAACCAAATCGCTAACACATGAACCGATTGCTCAGATTTTCCATTATTCCACTTATGACTTTACCGCGGTTCGAGAGCTATATAAAATTATTTATTTATCGAGACAACTATTTCGAAATTTTTGGGTACCAAGCCGAACCAAAAAAAATGATAAATTTTTTGCCATATAAGATACAGAAATGGATATTTTCTGAACCAGATATTCTATCTGAGTCGAATAGTACAAAAATTGTTTCTGTATCAATTGTGGACCAGGGGACTAACTGAAAAGACGCTAATTTCAATAACAAAATTCTTACTGCTACAGTATATGAGGTACATATAATGTTTTTCTAAAGGACATAATCAACTTGTTAGCGTATTAGTTAATATGAGTGTTTTTTCAAATAAACCCTATAATATGGTTACATGTATTTGAATCGATTTTTCACGGAGTAACGCTTCGTGAAACATCAAAACCGGCGATTCTTTTGCTGTATTGGTTTTCATCGCCATATGACAGATGATAAGTTGCAGCTATCTCAACTAAAATCTGCTACAATTTTGGCGTTGCTATTTATACTAGCCTGGCGATTACTTCGTGGTTTTTGCTCACTTTTACAAGTAGTTGTTATAGATTTTTGAAATAAAGGACTGCGTTCTCTTCTGTAGTATAAGTATGTCCACAGAGGAGCAATGAGCAATATACTGTAATTATATTGACCATGCTACAGGTAGTAATGAATTGTAACAACAAAACTTGAATATCTGTTTTGGCCTAACTATTTGTTTCGAACTATGTTGAGTTTACATAAAAGCATTATCGACTCGTTACTTAATGACGAATAATACGATTTTAAAATCAGAGCCCAGCTATCAGAGTCTTTACTGTTACTGATTGTAACTGCAAAATTTGCACAAATGATGGTATATATCGTAAGATTATAGATGCTCATAAAAGGTAGTTTACCTTGCCCAGCGCCGAGGCGTGGAACTTCCTATTTGGTGCTATGCCCGACCTCCATCTCCTGCCGGCGTCGTACACTGCACCGCTTTCATCCCGCGAGACCGCAGGACGACGCCTCTTCTCTGAGGCCCCGGCAACCTCCCTAGACATCGGAGCTGGAGCATGTATAAAGATTATATGAAGACCGAAACTTAGCTAAGGCTTAGTTTATTAGCTAAGAATCGAGGTGTACCGCTTCGAAGCCTAAATGAAACGCATGCTATGCCGTTAACGGTATACTCAGCACAAGTTTTAGCTCAAGCCAGCCTATGCTTAACATCTTATATAAGTCTTAGACTAAGCCTGAAGTCGGGCGCTTGCCGCCCCGAACCCCTTGCACTAAGCTGTTCTTTCACTAACCGTATAACGATGCTACTTCTGAAGATCACATTCACTAGGGTCAGTATTTCGGGAACGCCAATGCCCCTATTTCACTTAGACTCTCTAGTGTTATTTGGTCGGTGTTACTGTAATTTTTTTGTTAATGCTCCGAATTATATAGCAAAGGGCCAGATATCGACGACAAAGGTTGGCTTAAAGGAGATATTACATCGAACTGAAAATGGAGTAATTACGAGCTGAAAATTAGGCGAGCTCAGAATTAAATTGCAAAATCACCACAAGTTGGAAATTAAGTGTCCGCTTGAGTTGTATACTGTAAATGAGAGCTGGAAGCATTATAGGTAATTGGCAAAGCGGTTCGAACATTAATACGGACCGCTGCAAACTAAAATTCTGTAACCCGTGACATTGCGGTACTTACACCAACGATGACGCCTTTAAAGGTTAACACAGCAGCTAGGTTTTAAACATTGGATGTTTATAAGTAAAATCTTTCTAAGCTGACAGCATTGCAACATTTTTTAGTAAACATGTTTAAGTAGATTAATATAGTGACAGCTGTGAGTTTCATAATCATTATTGAAACGCGCTGTGAATATTGTAGCAATCCAACGGAGATGTCATAAGTTGCAAATGTTTGAACCAAATCGTTTATGTTGCTATAAATATTTAATACGAATGCTTCCAAATTTAAGTTTAGTTGTGTCTGGTGAAACAAGTCACAGTTTGTATAAAGTCTTCGATTATGTTTACATGTAAAATGTAAACATGAAAATTATGTATTTGTACTACCGGCTGAATTCGCTTATTGTGTAGCCAACGATATATAAAAAATAAGTAACTTTGTGAGACTTAAAATTACAAATCCTCAAATTATGACCATTGGAATGGAAAACCAAACAATCACGAAATCTAGTATCAGTGTGCCCTGGAAACTAATGCTATGAAACCTTCAAGGGCTTTCCGATGAGGCCGAGCGCGTTACGTTTGTAGTGCCTTAGATTTAAATTTTTACTCCTGGAATTGCTTTTCTTTTTCTGGCCGAATCGACTCTGCCAGCTCCATATCCAATCACGTACCGGATATGCTGCTTCACCGTAACCATTTTCTGCTGTAACCACAGGATAAAAAAATGGAAAAATACAACATAATTAACTATTATATACATTTTTTGCACGTGATTGAGTTTGAAAATATGCAAATAGATAGACTCTTATTTGAACATTTAGTCTAACCCTGGAAGCATGTTCGATGTTTAGACCAACACGGCATGACTATTCAAAACCTATTTGTAACGAAACAAAAAGTTCAAATATTGACGGATAAAGGAAATCTCAGCAGTTAGAGCCAAACTCCCGTAAGTGTCGAACATAGTGGTTTCCGACTTCGAACACCATATTTGTCGACATTTTTCGATGCTTTGGACAGAAGGGTTGGATCCAAAATAATACCGATCAAATATCTCGACCCACGGTCTTCATTAACAATATCAAAACATCGACCCTTATGGCGCAGTAAAAAAGGCCGATTTTCAGTAATAATTTCTTGCAGATCTCTATAAATAAAGCAGTAATACGTCTGTTTGATCTGTAGCTCGTAGAGGCTTTCATGAACCAAGAAAATCTTTTAACACGTTCATGTACATTGCTGCAAAATCGACATACCCCATATTGTGAAGTGTAGCGTTGAGTTTGGCGTCTGGTGTATGTTGGCACGCGAGCTGTTATACGAACACTTTGCAACGTTCCTAAAGAATGAAACAATAGCTCCCAGATAGCTCAGTGGATTGCGTAAAACTACTTTCAATCGTGCAACTGGGCTTCAATTTCCAGCGCCGGTTCAATATTGTCAAACACTGCACGTACGTAAATTAATTTGAGCATGAAGGAGTTCAAGAGTTTACCACTGCCGACAGGCGCTACTGTGATTAAATTTTACTGCGCTTTTTAAGTCTACTTAAATGCAGGATCTGCATATTTCGACCAAGTTTGAAGTAGAATTTAGTTTGGCTGGTCTCTGAAACCGAGCAGGCCTCAAATTAAAGCTGTAATTCTAATAAGTTTCTTGTAGAACTGCTCAGATCTGATCACAGAAAAGTGGACGCGTGACGCGCATCCCTGAAATTCATCACTATTGCACATACTTTATCTAAGACAAGCATACATAACCTTAACACAATTTTATGCTGCTAATTAGTAAAATAACGCCTAGCCTCGGGTGTAGCTATGTATACACTGTATCTCCTAACTTGCTTTAATATACATGCTTTCTTAGTATATACACCTTGTGACATAGTTGAAATGACTATATATAGCAGCGCCGTCTTGACAGATGGTGGTGAAGATGGAAATCTTGAACTCTAACCATAACTGGCTTTGAGATGTGTCGGCTTACCGTGACCGCCGCGTAGGAAAAGTCAAAGGTGACCTAGAAAGATTTATATAGCTTTTTTCGCAATTCTGGTAATAAGTAGCATTCTTTTGTTTATAGCTCTTGCAGTGTGTACAAACGTTATTTAGTCAATACCCATTGTTTTGCTTGAGCTACTTACTAAATGTAGCTGCCAAATTTTTGAATGAGGCGGAGATGATTAATTGTTGTAATTAATTCTTGGGCGCTATGGCGGGTTATGGAAATCTTGAACTCTAACCATAACTGGCTTTGAGATGTGTCGGCTTACCGTGACCGCCGCGTTGGAAAAGTCAAAGGTGATCTAGAAAGATTTATCTTGCTGTTTTCGCTATTCTGGAAATAAATAGCATTCTTTTGTTTATAGCTCTTGCAGTGTGTACAAACGTTATTTAGTTAATACCCATTGTTTTGCTTGAGCTACTTACTAAATGTAGCTGCCAAATTTTTGAATGAGGCGGAGATGATTAATTGTTATAAATAATTCTTGGGCAGGCCAGTATTGCATATCCCTTGCAGTTGCTTAAAACGATAATATATTTACAAAAAGCGCGAGCTTTTTATTTGCTCGAATTTGAGCGGCCTTACTGCTTGTTTCTGTTGCAGCTACATAAACACCAGTAGGCGCGTGCTGTGTATAAAATAACTATGCGCCTTAAGTAACTTAATTTTTTGGAATTTGTATCGATCCATAGGAGATCGTAACTTTCTGATATCACAAATGTATCGTAGAATCAGTTTTTTAAACAGAACTTAATTGTTAAACACGGAAATTCTGGTCAAGTTATTGTTGCCAAAACGTTAAATGGGCAAGATTTCACCATTCGTATAATTTTCACCAAATATCATACATGGCGGCAGGGGGGTAGGGGGTAACCCCCCCTGAGGTCCGGACTCCCCGCCCCCCGAGGCCGAAAAGCCAGGGGGGTCACCCCCTGGGTTGGGGTGCGCAGCACCCCCCACCGTAGGGGGGCTTGGCAGCTCCTCGACGAGTGTCGAAGTAGGACCTTAGTGCAAAACCTTGCGCAAATTGCGCCTGCTTGTTGCTAAAGGTGCATGTGCGGCCGTAAATTTATGGAAAGCTTTTTTGTTCACGACGTCATTCCCTGAAGTAAAAGTTAATCGAATTATACTTATTTATATACTAACACTAACTAGATATTTAGACATTGAATGTCTGCTATGGTCCACGGTGTCCATGCAAAATAATGCCGTGTCTGCTTCGAATATGAAGAATCTTCTTAAAGGCAAATGTGTATGGTTTTGTTTGGCGAATTTGTTGTAAACAGAAACTGCCAGCTGCCGGTAAACAGAAACTTTACATTTTACACAATTCTCAGAATTATAAATGCTCAGAATGCAATCTACACTTCTCAGAATCGGAAACCCCGAAGGGGGGGGGGTGCGGACCCCAAAACCCCCCGCCTCGACCAGTTTTGAGGCCGGACCCTAGTGCAGAAACTGAACTCATAGGCGAAAAATATGGCTGCTAGGACCAAAAAAAGGTCCTCACGACCAACCCCCCTAGGAAAATTTGGCCGGCCAGGGGGGTTACCCCCTGGGATGGCCGCGACCCCCCGTGGGGGCCTCTACCCCCCTGGCATGACCGACCGCCGCCATGTATGTGGGAAAGAGTCAGCAAAGAGAGTAGCGTTTTCACTGTGGATGCAAGGGTCGAGAAATCGTGAAATTTTCTTTGTTTCCTACTGCTATTATTCTTAAAATTATCAGCGTGTGGATTGATTTTGATATATTTGTTCAAAGTGCTTGGAGCTCCTGTCCCATCTTCCACTTCAAAATGGCAAAAAACCTAGTTTTAAGGCTGTTCGCAACCATTATTTTGCGACACAGGCTTTCTGAAATCTACACTATCGTACAAAATCATTTTGTGGGTCAACTCCCTGGCCCGCTATGGGAAAGAAAATTGTTCATCGATCGCTTGCCAGAAATATCGATTTTGCAAATTTCGGTTTTCTATTGGGTGTATTTACCTTAAAACGAGCGCCTATTTGGTAATCAGGGGCGTTCAATGAGACGCTTTTGTTGTCTAGTGTCCCATTTGACTATATTACACTTTTCAGGGTTTCAAGTTTTCAAAAGATTTAATGTCATGGATCATCTGCAATGGTTATGTTAGCTGGAAACCAGCGCAAATATTTCATCTATCTTTAGCGTTTTCAGTGAGTTTGCGGTCGAAAAAAGCTGATTTGCAGGATATAGGCTATCGTGAGCTGTATAGTCATATATTATTGGTTCATGGCATTTATAGAACGGTCTATATTGGTTTTTGGTACCCTAAATACAGTGGTATACTCATTTAGAATCTAACTCTATTCTACCGTTCTTTTTGGGGGTCGTCAAGGAATTTAAGGCCCACCTAGTGCGAGATACTAGTTGCCTCTTGCTATAAGCGAATAATAACAATGTGTTGTGCAGGTAGTTTTGTAAGACTATAACAGTGGTCCAATAGCATTATTCATCCTGTCATAATAAGTGAGGCTACCGCAGCGTTGTAGCATTGCATTCGTTTTACCGCTGCTCGTAATGGGCGACAACAATGCCTTTCGCACTTCATTAGATTCCAAGTACTTAGCACTTTAGCCATTTTACTACTGACAAAAGCTGCTAATGTTTTTTTTACTGTGACAACCAACACAGTTAATTTTAGTTTGGGTTTTCACTCTTATATTTCGTTGCACATGTATCTTTTAAAGAATAGCTGCTATATTTGTTACTTCGAAACACTTAATCTTTATATGACTGCTTTATATGTACAAGAGTAAGACATAATTCCTGGAAACTGTGACAGGCTACGTCAAGTGTCATTGTCACATTCATTAATTCATATTGCTAGCTGAAATGTATTGTCAAAACTGAAAAGTATACTACTGCAAAGTAAGGTTAATAGAAATAAACGACTTTCCGTAGCACATTTCTCAAATTATTGTGATCATTGTGGCACAAGGTGCTGGCTGATGGTTTTAGTTCCAAATTAGTTTCCAGAGTTTGTATTATACAAACTTAAAGTTAGTACTTCGGATAGAGCACGCTACATATTATAATAACGTTCTATGTATAAATATTTCCTTCATCTTTGTTAAAAATAATGTAATATCGGGTCACCGCGTCCTGATTTTTCGAATTTCGCTTACACATGTTATAATTATCATTAGGCACATGTTAGATGTCTTACCAATTCACGCATTCAATCGTCTTAGATAAATTTTTGTTGCATGACTGAAATTATTCGGTTCACCTTGCTGTGTCACTGGAGAATATCTTAGGGTTAAACTCTTACGTAAGAGCAATGTGTTCAATTCTTTGAATTATTGTGTACCTAAGAATTTTGGTTCCAAGTATTTGTAAATGCGATATCACAAAGCTGTGATCGTGTCGCGAAAATAGCTCTTTTTGTACTTTAAAGAACGCCCTGCGCTATATATCATCTTTTAAAATAATGCCAGAAATTACGATAAATGTCGTCCGTTATTGATGAAGAAATTCATCCTATTGCTCCTTGCAACAGAAAGATTATGACCCCGTTCATTACCTTTTTAGGATATTCATTATCAAAACATATACTTCATTACAAATGCATGAGCTCAGCCGGAGGACTCACAAACTTTGATTAATGTCTTTGTTACTCATATCAGCTCATAGGCAAAAGGTAAACTGTAGAGCAGCGACAAAATTGTGAATCTCCTAAAACTTTTTACTACTGAATGTGTTCAAGGATTTGATGTTGCTTGTATGACCTACTGTTTGTTCTATGTGCGCATCTGTTTGTTGCACGTTTGCATGAATGCTCCATGTTATGTCCAAATTTTGAAGTTATTATCTCAAATTTAATAACAGATAAACTGATTTAGTTCAAGTACTCTTGCTAAAGGCAGAATAAAATTGTTTATATAAAGTACTGAAACAACGTGAATTATGCCTTTTCTACGAAATGAATAAACTGTTAGTTCCAAGTTGACAGTTGTATTTAGTATATAATATGTAACTGGTAATACGAATTGTTTTGTGTCCCTAAGTGGGCTTAGGCTTAGTGTATGTGTCATATAAGGACCTTAGCTTAGGATAAGACTAAGGCTTAGGCTTAGTATATCGAGAACGGCATGGCCTGCATTTAGTTTACGCCCCTCAGGGTTACTTTGGCCCCTAAGTCTAAAGCTAAACCTAAGCAAGAGCATAATTCTAAGCCAATACCAAAGTCAAAATCTAATGTTAATGAAACTTTAGATTTTTATCCTATGGTACTCCCGTCTTGGTTTCCCTTCAGTTATTGGGAACTAAGACACTTCACATGATCCTATTTTTGTTGATCCATAACATTTACCTCATTTTTAACTAGTGTTAACAAAATTCAAAACTAAATATTGACAGGCTCCATGCGACAATGACTGTGTTGTAACTTCCCTCCATGCGACAATGACTGTGATGTAACTTCCCTCCATGCGACAATGACTGTGTTGTAACTTCCCTCCATGCGACAATGACTGTGATGTAACGTCCCTCCATGCGACAATGACTGTGTTGTAACTTCCCTCCATGCGACAATGACTGTGTTGTAACTTCCCTCCATGCGACACTGACTGTGTTGTAACTTCCCTCCATGCGACAATGACTGTGATGTAACTTCCCTCCATGCGACAATGACTGTGTTGTAACTTCCCTCCATGCGACAATGACTGTGATGTAATTTCCCTCCATGCGACAATGACTGTGTTGTAACTTCCCTCCATGCGACAATGACTGTGTTGTAACTTCCCTCCATGCGACAATGACTGTGATGTAACTTCCCTCCATGCGACAATGACTGTGTTGTAACTTCCCTCCATGCGACAATGACTGTGTTGTAACTTCCCTCCATGCGACGATAACTGTGTTGTAACTTCCCTCCATGCGACAATGACTGTGTTGTAACTTCCCTCCACGTGACAGTGACTGTGTTGTAACTTCCCTCCATGCGACAATGACTGTGTTGTAACTTCCCTCCATGCGACAATGACTGTGTTGTAACATCTCTCCATGCGACAATGACTGCGTTGTAACTTCCCTCCATGCGACAATGACTGTGTTGTAACTTCCCTCCATGCGACAATGACTGTGTTGTAACTTCCCTCCATGCGACAATGACTGTGTTGTAACTTCCCTCCATGCGACAATGACTGTGTTGTAACTTCCCTCCATGCGACAATGACTGTGTTGTAACTTCCCTCCATGCGACAATGACTGTGTTGTAACTTCCGTCCATACGACAATGACTATGTTGTAACTTCCTTCCATGCGACAATGACTGTGTTGTAACTTCCCTCCATGCGACAATGACTGTGTTGTAACTTCCCTCCATACGACAATGACTATGTTGTAACTTCCTTCCATGCGACAATGACTGTGTTGTAACTTCCCTCCATGCGACAATGACTGTGTTGTAACTTCCCTCCAGCCTCCCATTCTTTAGCCATTTAGTTTCTAGTATAAAAGTAGAATATCGTAATTTATTACACGACTATATTGTGCGAACATGTTTAATATTAGCATACACGGTTGGTAACTATTTCTAACATACTCTAAGCGAGCGCTGTTAATGATATATGAGTGCTTACTATTCTCCCGTGGGCTATTGAAACGGAGCGAGCTAATCGAATGGACTTCTCTAAATTGTATTTAATAGTGTAAAATTGGAAAATAATAATGTCTCTCGTTGACAACCCTAACGCATCGCTGGGTGGATAGGCATCGAAAATTGTATCTGCACCTGTATATTTTTCTGTCATTTTGTTCAAATCACAATTTCGAAAGACACGCCAATCAGCCGTTATGTTAGTCTGACCACTTTGGGTTCCAGAGTTTCAGACATTTTAAGAGACAGCTACTGTTTGGCAAGTGGGTCTGTAAACACAAGATCACTTACAATATATTATTGTCAACAACTGTATTGTTACTGAAATTTTTGTAAGAACGGCGTTTTCCTGGATATGCGTCGTACTTTAATCGTTTAATGCTCCGAAAATCTTAAATATTCAAAATTTTGATTACGTCAGATTCTTACTTGTTGCATGTTGCAGCTGACATAGGGGCACACAGGGTTCTTTAACCTACTAAATGTGTTGGTTTCATTGTTTAAATTTTGCAATGCGCATATCAATACTGGTCTCAAATGATGTAGATTGCCCAAAATGAGCGTCAACGATGCATTCTGTACAACTACTTCAGAGTGCTGTTGGCCGGTATTTTACGGCTTACGATTTGCCAGCCGTCGTTATAATTATAATTATAACATGAGTTATAATTGTCTATCATTATCTGTTTCGAAAGCATGTGCACCACTGCACCAATACACTACACATTAATTCCAAAAGTATAAACGAATAATTGCATGATAATCAAACACTTGATCTGTCTTTCGACCCTCATTGACCTGAGTCGAATGGTGGTAAAATCAGCGTAATCAGTTCACGGGTTAACGACATAGGACTGGAGTGGATCGGCTGAGACTTAGTAGCGTTGAGCACTGGCTAGATTGTTCGTTGGCCGGCCGGCCGTGAACTTTTTACGGCCGTTAAATTTTGAGGTCAACCGTAGCCCGCACGGCTGACCTGCGAGGCGGTAAAACGGCTGGCCGGTAAGCCGACTGACCGATCTACCCGGCCGAAAGCCGGTAGCCGTGGGAAGCTGGGCCGGATACCGCCTTTTCCAGCCGGTTCCCAATACTACTTAAATAGAGGAGAACCATAAAATAACACGATTGCAACGTTGCATGATTTTGCAGTTAGCCATTGACAATAGTATTAAGATTTTAAACCTTGGGTTATTAATACAACACCTATATCTTTTGCATAAAACATGTTTGATCAAAACTGTTAATAGGCAAAACTGTTAATAGGCAAAACTGTTAATAGGCAACTGTAGATCTATTTATATGCAAAATGATAGGCATAGTCAATTAAATTTGCTCAAAATTTGCAGACAAGCCATGTAAAGCAGCGTGCAGAATTGATAAACAGTTCAGCAGTGCGGGAGGCTTTAAGAGATTAAAATGTGGTAAAATATGCACATATTTGTGGTAATCATACGTTAGTTTAATAACTTCGGTTATAGGCGTCTTTCTATATATCAGTCTATAGTAGCCAAATTTGAATTATTGCTGCTGAGTGTGGAATGAAGACATTACTACAGTTGCTGGTAATGCACATTCGCTTGTCAATTTTAGTGTATATAGGTTTCTAATAATATTAGTTTCAAAGTTATAAGATATCGCCACAATGATTTGAGTGGAATTTTAGTAGTACTGCTTGGATGCTCGTCGTTAATGGTATATGCGCCAATTTGTGCTGTCTAGGATTTTTACGCTTGAGTTATAATATCAATACACTGTAATATTTAGCGGGTTTGGTCTGATACGTGACATAGTTAGGCCTATATGTGCGCATCTTGTTTTATTTTAATTGGATGCGTTTCCCTGAAAAATATATAATCTCTTCTTTTCAGTTGAATATCCTTGCACGTTGCAATAATTTACTTAATTTTGAGTAAAAAAATTTAAGTATTTGTTCTGCTAATGTTTTGTTCTTAAACTCTTTGAGTAGTGTTGCGACATTCAAATTACTCAAAAAGTCAAAAATGAAGAAGTAAATGCTCAGGTTCTGATAAAATTTTGAGCAGTGGTCAAATTTAGAGCTAAAAATTTTAATATGTGAATTCACCTTTAGTATAGATATAAAAGAGTTAATGTTTCATTATTCAGCATATTATATGAATACCTAGCAAGTTTGGTTTTAGCTTGTTGCTCGGGCTCTAAGAATAGCGTCTGCATAACCATATAACATACCTGCTAAATAGTCAACTTCTGTGTGGTCTAATCCAGTATATTATGCCCTCTATTCAAAATTTAAAATGATTATTTTAAAGATTATATGCCGTAAGTAAACATTTGAAAGATTATATAGATTATATATTGTTTTGACTTTGAGCTTTGCGATTTCTTAGATAACAAGGCCTGGTAATTCTAAACTGAAAAATTGATTCCTCGATCAAATAAACCGTTTTGTGATAATTGCAGCTAACATTACAAATTAAAAAACATTTTCTACTAATTCATTAATTCATCATTTATATAGAAAAAAATCACTTGCTATCTTGCATAATAATTGTCAAACATTGGTTGTAATTGTTTGTAGCATGTGCAACCGTTGTATAATCATGCTGTTATTTTGAAAAGTGTTTGTTTTATTCAAGTAAAGAACTGCCGATTAAATTTCTAAAAATTAGAAATCTTCATTTGGCAGACGCAACTGAGAAAAAAATTGTTATATTTAATGCAGGTAGCAAACTGTGTTGCACACAATAAAAGCAAACATTAAATATTAAACTGTACATTATTCGCACGAGCTATAAACATTTCGTCATTCCACCTTGTTGCAAGAATTACAGTGAAACTAATTTTTTATGTTACTACCCAAAAGTTATGGTGTAAAAGTACAGACTAGAATATCATAAGGTACAGGATAATATGCGGCAGTCAGTATCTTGACTGCAAACATGATCTATTTGAGGAAATGTATCTTGCCTCATTTCTATGTTGTTCTAATCATAGATTTAACTAGTTTCATAATGTTTCAGTTAAAACTTCTGACAAAAAGTGGTCACCGTGTCACGTCGACTTTCGCACAATTAGGTTTGGCCTCTCATTGTCGGCAAAAAAGCATTCATACTTTACCGAATGAGAAATACTGTAGTGTGTTAATGAGTTTGTTTAGGTGAATGAAATATATCCTGTATTAAATAAAGTATATTAGATGTAGTGTACTTCCGCAATGTCTTAAAAATTATTATACTTTGTAAAAAAATTTTCATACGTAATGTCCTCTCTAATAGTTGACAGATAACAAAACTAACCCAATTACGTGCAAATAAACGTTAGTCGGTCTCGCATCCACGTCATATGACATTTATATAATTAAGTGTACATAATTTCGTTGCAGTGTTAGCAATGGACACAACAAAATAGAGTGAGTCAGAGTTATTGCTGTCATAGCAGAAACGTGCCTCCCCCCAAAGTCGGGTCGCTTTTTAATTGGTTTGGACTCCGAACCATGAAGTCTGGGACTCGAGTTGTTTTTACTGACTTAGCAGATATTCGATCTGCTTTTGGATCAGTCATTCGCAGTGGTGAATCAGCACGCTGTGTAGCACTCGATATAACCGTCAATCGCACGTATACCAATTACGCTCAAATCGGATAGATAAGATATCAAATCAGATCGATATCACTGCAGTATTCATAAAACAACGTAGAATGCAACAGTGAAGCAACAAGTAAATTGATCACTAAGTGCTCGGCTGCTTGCAACGGTTACAGCGGTTGCGTGCAACATTTTTTACTTTATAGCTGAACGGCAACAGCATTTCGTGGGGAACCGTTTTTGTAATGGACAAAATTCATGAACATATAAATATTAATAATAAACACATAATGGAAAGATTGGATTCATGTGTGAAAATATATATTAATACGCACAATTGTCAATGATACGTAAATTACACGTTGTAATATTAAAAAAAATATTCTCTTTTCGTGCTACAGGAACACCTGGCGAGTTACGGCTGATAATTGGGCTACCTGTGCATTGTTTAATATATAAAAATTACTTTTACGTAGTTAGGTATTAATCGAGATATATAGTTCAGCCATCGATTAAACAGTAGCTAGATTTTTCAGAATTCTATGTAGACATTTGTTGCCACTTATTCTAAACCAGTCATTTAAGACAATTTAACTGTTGTACTATCAAATGCAAAATTATGATAGATATTTAATGTAAAGTCATAACCTATAATCGCCAAATATATGTCAACCGTAAACATATATTTGTTTCCTGTAGACGTCACAATTTTGCTGAACCTGCACAACTTTAGGCCTACTTTGCTGGAATTATACTTCCGTTTCGTTCCAATTAATATTATATAATATTGACTGCTACAGGTGCAATTAGCAAATCCGTTTTGGCATGATTTCGACAGCAGTCTCTATAGAAACAGACATCTCGCCACAGGGTTCTCTTTATGTCAAGAGCTTATACACGTATCATGCGAATGATCGTCCAATTAGCATATGCGAGGCTAGAAATTTCCACACAGAGAATGGCGAAATGTGATTTCCTATGAGGTGGAAAGCTTAATCACACCCGGCCCTGACCCGTTAGACGTAGTATTAGACAATAAATTTTGATATTATAAATGTTAGCATTACATTTCAGCATATATATATGCGCGTTTCGGGGATCAGGTTTAATCCAAATTAAAAATAAACGATTCCAATATACCCAATTTATCCTATCTTGATTGACACACTACCTCACATATATTCTTATAGTTTTCATGTTTAGATTCACCATCCAAGCCGCCACATATATGCCAACGAATGACATTAAAATACTAATATCTTAAAATAAGGTTAAGTGGATGGCAAAGTTTATAGTTAAACATATGATCCGTGCCGATATAATAATACCCGGATGTGTGTTGTTTTAAACGAAACTTTTCAGATAAGTTGCAGAAAGTCGACTACAGTGAGTTTTTCATCGTTATCGAGTATATAGATCAGTAAGATCTACCTGCGAATATGTATATACTATTTTGAGACTAACTATTATAATTTACAACTTTTTATAAATATACATAATTATGATCTGTAATTTATATATATTTATATATATGTATATTTTATATGAACTGTAATTTATATATATGTATATTTTATATGATCTGTAATTTATATATATGTATATTTTATATGATCTGTAATTTTATTAATTATGTGAAAATTTGAATTTTGAATTTTTGGCGAATTTTCATACATAATTTACCCAATTATATGTTTGCATAGCCATTTATTGCAGTTATTGTATCGTTCATTAAGCTACAATAATAATTATACATCAAAATTTATACAATAAGTAATTTTATTGTCTCTAAACTGTACAATAATTTTTTGCATTTTTTACATATTTCTTTGCAAACTTCGTTATAAATGAGTATTTTCCATAGTTTATATACACTGTAACACAATATAGGGTTAATTAGGTGCATGCTACTGTAGTCATAATTGAGTTTGGCTAACACAAATTCATGGTCACGAGAAGAGCATAGCAACAGATATGTATTGTAAATGATAATTCAATTCACAACAGACATCGTCTCAGTCAATGACGTAAGTAATATCTATTTCTGTAATCTCACTTACGTGAAATGTCATTATTAATTTGAACGGGACATAAATTGATTAGATATACGGTATATTATTTGGTATATATCTAGATTAATTCGTAAACGAAATTTATTTAATCTTAAACGTGGTTCCGGTTTGTATTTATATAGAAAACACAGCTTTTACTCTGCCTGCGACAAAATCAGAAATATGGCGGTATCTATAATATTTTAAGAGAGTCACTTAAAGATATTCGATTTGCTGCAAGAGGATACAATTTTACCAAAAAAGAGAGAGTTCAACATACCACAGCAAACACACAATAACAATAATATATCAATCGCTTCTCTGGTGCAAGAGTATCGAGTTAAATCCTTTATTTGATGACATAGCTAATAGAAGAATCACCTCTAGTTTTTCTATTATATATATGACTGCATAATAATAGCAATTTTTGTGTGTTAAAGCGTGACAACAGAGGCAAGAAAGAGTGTGACATCGGGCACACCAGCAGCAGCAACTGAAAAAAAGAATCAAGACCCCGCGAATCGCGTTGTTACCAACCACCGGGTACAAGCGACTGAGTGTATATGTGTGTGGCTGCGGCTGGCTGGCTGGCAAAAGAAACTGGTAAACTCGTGTCTTTGTCCAATACGGCACAAATGCACAATATGTGTGGAATCAAATAGTATAAATAAAGCCATATATAGCAATGTATAATAGCACAACGCAACGAGCAGCGCGCTATTATATAACTACAAATATATGTAACCCAGTCTGCCTCGTCAAGGGCTGCCTATATATATTATGAGTCTTTTACCGTCCGGCTCGTCGTTGACTAACAAGTTCTCTGGCGGTAGCAGCAGTGCAGCAGCGGCAGCAGCAGCTAACAGCAATATTAGCAACGCAGCATCATCGATTGTAGGTACAGGCCCGACTATTGTCAGCGGTTTTACGACTAGCAGTAGTAGTGGTAGTAGTAGCAAGCAACGAAAACAAAGCATGGTCAAAGTGGAAGTTTTCGATATTGTTTTTGATAATCCGGACGGTGTTTTCTACGCTGGACAAGATGTTAGTGGTACAATAGTTGTTCAACTCAAAGAAGAAAAAAAGGTTAACGAAATATTGCTCGAGTTAAAGGCGAAAGCGAAAACGTATTGGACAAAGCATTCCGGCAAAAGTCGGCAACATTATACGGATTCGGAGCCGTATTTTTGTGAACAATTCAACACCGAATATACTCATGCGTATGGCACACCGCAAGAGCGTGTACTACCCGCTGGACGTCACGAAATTCCGTTTGCCTATTCGTTGCCTACTAATTTACCGTCTTCGTTCGAAGGCGATTTCGGACATGTACGTTATACAGCTACTGCTACGCTTGAACGTCCATGGGATTTTGATATTATTTGTTCGCAGGTATTTAGCGTTATCGGAATTGAAACCGAAGATTTAAATGAACACAAAGCTGCTCGGGACAGTGTCGCAATCGAGGACTCAGAATTCGACATTTTAACATGTTGGCGAAAAGTTGGTTCCATAAATGTTAGCCTCAATTTGGTTAAAGCTGGCTATGTTCCCGGTGAAACAATATATATTAATGCACGGGTGACGAACGATAGTAATCGAACGTTGAAATATGCGGTCGCTCGAATGAAACAACATGTTTGCTATCGTGCAAAATCGTTTATGGGAACCGAAGAAGATAAACAAATGACATCTGTTATTTCAAAACGTGAGAAGGGTACAATTGCACCGCGGTCGACACAAAAATGGATAAACGAGCCGATGGAAGTCCCAGCTGTGCCACCAAAGCTCCTAAAATGTAAAGTTATCGATATCAATTATAGTTTAGAATTCGAGGTTGATAGTGGTTTCCTTGTTATTGCACCGTTATTTATTGGAACTGTACCTTTAGTCGATATTCATATGCATGAAGAATTTAATCGATTGTGTAACGCAAATTCACATTCACCTGAAAACAATGAAACTACTACTACTAATGTCACCAGCAATCCAAATACTAGCGGCAATGCTAAAGACAATAGTCTTCAAAATCCGTCGTCATCGTACAGTATAAATCCACTAACTGTTGCACTGAAACAAACACCGGTTACAATTAAATATCCAATGTTGCCCGATCCAACGTTTGAAGAAAGCTATTTCGGAAAATACGATACACGCGAAAGTCGACACGGTGAACAAGCTCATGGAGTGACAAAATTTGCACCACGCTATCCGTGTTATCGTAATTTAAAATCCAACCACCATCATGGAAGTGTTTCGATGATGCCTGCGTCGTCTAATAAACGTGACGACAGAGATGCGACTACTGCCGGTTCGGCGGCATCACGAGCGACAGCTAATGCAAACAATAATTCCGGTGCTGGTGGATGTTCGACGGTAGAAATTGTTATCGAAGAAGCATCGGTGTGTGAAGCGTAGATTTCGATTTATATTGATCTTCCTAGTATTGGTAAGTGCGCGTTCATTATTAATTTTAACCATTGTAGGGTATATATCTATTATTGTGCACAAAATCCATACCTCATTATTCTGCACGGGTTTTAAGTGTTTTAAGACATATCTTTGCCTACACATCTTAGGTATTCTCGACTCAACAAATATTCAAATTTAATACTCGTGGTTATCGCAAATGTCATACTGGCGTAGTAGGTGTACAAAGGGTAGCATTTGATATGCAATGTCACGTTTGTTTTAAATTAAAAAAGGTGACTCAAGAAAGTTGGAAAGACGATAAAGATGATCAAACTGTAACCGCCGCAAATTATAAGACCAATAGAATACTTCTTATTTGAATTCCGCAGACCCCGTCTAACTTTTATCAAACGCTGTCCGTTAAATGCAAATAGTTTTGGCATATGTCTGTAAAACTCCAAAATGTATGTGTTAGTTAGTAACTTTTTGTTAGCTGGTTTTAAATAAAAATGTGAAATATTGCCACTGTAGGAATATTTTTAAGAAATAAGAATAATTCTGTTGGAACATTTACTATTGCACACATTAGGTACCGCAATTTTGAATTTTAACATTTTAATTAGTTCATAAATATAAATAGATTCGCAAACATTGTACGATTGTAAATGGTTCGGACATATCAATCCATGAGAAGAGTTATAGGGATGATATCAATAGTTAATGCATGCCATAAAAATATAGGCATCACGCAGACTTAATGAAATCGATCACGCTGTTACTATGTTACGGGTGAAAACTTTTGAAATTAAAATTTTGTTTCAAAATAGAAATTTCATCGTTATTATTTTCTCGTGGGAGATATTCTTTAAGTGATATCAATACTACAGATATAGTTTTTGACGTGACATGCACTGCCATAAAGCCTATCGATTTTTCTCTATTTTGAGCGATTTTTGTTGAAGCGGCCAGAAACAGAGGTATCCATGAAGTACAAATGGAAGCGGTACGAAGTATGCATGCCAGATAATTGCACGGCAAAAATTTATCGTTAAGATTTATATAATTTGGAACAAGCCTACCCGAATTATAAATGATAATAATAGCAAGTTTTACATTTATTTGGACCCAAAAATTTGTTATTGGCCACTTGTTCACTTGTACGTTGGACTGATACCAATATTTAAGAAGCGCGAGCCAGTGAAATTGCCTCATATGTACAATATGAAAATTTGGAACCAAATCGGACAAAATAATGTCATAGTTTATAAGAGCAAATTCGGCATGGTTTAGCAATAAAAGATAGGCGGTATTAGAGACCTTTAGTATCTTGTCAAAGACCTATCGGGATTATACCTTTCATAACCAAGCATAAATCAGCTTTCCCACATAGGCGTAGCCAGAGACTAGGTTTGGCATGGCCTGGTAATTACTAATAGGTCAGTAATTTTACTAAAGAAATTCTATTACCCAGACCCACCTATTGAGGGTCTACACACTGTAGGCTCCTTGTATACGCCCTGTTTACCCGTTGCCAAGTTACAAATGATACTACCAAGAACCAGAATAATTTTAATATCATAGAGATGTTAATCTCCTGTTTAAAATAGCAGGACCTTAACAAATCTACCTATTTCGTATTTGAATTCGTATTCCTGTATTCGTATTTATGTACGAATTCCTGAATGTATTTAATAATAATGATAAATTTATAAGCTGGATAAGCTGTAGTGTAAATGAAAAATTCAACAGCACACTTAACGCATGAATGTAAAGTATTCGACTGTTGTTCGTTGTACAGCATAGCTGTTGCGAAGTCGCTCGGAACATCTATAATGAACGTGAAGCAGCTAAGTAAGTGAGAATGTTTCAAAAAGTTAAAGCAATAAGTTTAATAGTTTCGTGTCTTCCAAGTTTGCAACAAACGGTGAACTCGCTAGTAAGGTGAAAACCTTATGATCAGAACGGTCATTCGAGTAATTTTTTGGCTGAACACACGTCGACGATGTGTAAAGTATTCTTTGCCTTGGACGATTCAATTGGACAGTGGCACTGCAACAATTTCACAGCAGGGTAGCCGGGTGTTTCGTGCCCATGGGGGCTGCTAATTAAGTCGGACCTCAACCCCCTCTTCCCGTACCCTCCAAATTGCATACGTTGAGAAAATTTTTGTGCTATAATATACCTGGGCAGGCGATTTTTTCACACGGTGTGATGGCCATGGCGCGTTTGTGTTATAGGTCTGGCCGCCGATGGCGCAGCGTTTTTTCAAGGCAACGTGTGAAACATTGTACAAAAATGTTTGGCGGCCATCGATATTCGGCCTCCCTAGAAATTTGATAGAGGAGCCGCCGCCCTCCCCACCCCCACCCCCCCGGGGGAGTGGGGTGCAGGAGCGGCGGCGCCCTTGTAGTTGGAGCATAATAATTAGCTTTAGCATTATCACAAAACTAGTATTCCAATAATCACCAGCTATAATAAGTGGCAGTGTCTTTGCAAAAACTGTGTTAGACGGGGATTTTACACTGATTGTTATAATGCAATGATGCCAAAGATGAAATTTAGGAGTGCATATAAGCTGGCCTACTGCACCACAGGATTACTTCTTCAGAGCACTAATCAAAATAAAAGCCCTCCATCTAAGCAATTATATTCGTTGCATATGTAAGTCTACACACATTTGCGGCAGTACGATATAACATGTAAGTAGAACTTTAAATATAAAATGCAGCTGTCTTTGTATTAAAGTCATTAGACATTATGTCATGTGTTTGTCGCCGAACATATTATTCGATGTAAAACATTAAAAGTTTATGTTATAAATATTTCATGAACAATGTGTCACACGTACCCTGTTTGTACTTGTGGCAGGCCTTCTCGGTCTAGTAGCTTGTTTGCATGAGTAATCATAAGTTGCGCGCCTGCCATCCTCTTTTACAGTATGTGCAATACGCTGTTTGAGAACAAAGCAGCCATCGCAGTAGCAAGTTCCAAATTCAAAAATTTCCGTTCGCGAACACAGAGCGACTAAACGAGGTAATTTCTTTTCAATAATACAACGTATCTATTTGCTGTTTGCTCATAAATTCGTTTCGCAACGCACAAGGTGGCAACTCGCATTCCACATTTTTCGTTATGCTAACACATTTCGTTTTATTAATGATAATAGATGTAGTTCGGTAAGATTACGTGTGATATGTAGGTTTAAAACACTAAAAACGGGGGAATTTTCGTTTGATAATAAAATAAAAATTTTCCAGTTCAAACGTCAAATGGTCACAAATCGGTTACTTAATGTTTTTGAAGTAATCGTTAATAGGGCAGTTTTTTGTTTCTTAACGTTTTGGATGCGTTGTTCAAAACAACAATTGTATGTTCTCGCATATGTTGATGGATGTCTGGTAGGCCGAACAAGCGATCGCCAACTGCTTATCGCAAAGGGGTTGGTAGAAATCGCGCCTTAAGTTTACTGATGCATTTTCCTCATAGAATCGTATCTAGCGTTGTGTTATGCGCCACTAAACGTAACTGGGGCCCGTTCACGATCCAATTTTGTTGTTATTCTAAAGAATTGCGTAACCGAACTCTATCTACTTACGCAGAAATCAGCTATTTTCTGTTTCCGAACATCAGAATTGTTTGTGAAGGAAATTTTATCGCTTTGAATTAAAAAGATTTATGTTCACGAGCAATAAATGATAAACTACTCAGGACTCTTTTGTTTATGCTTTCCTGTTTACAAGGAATTAATTCGCGAACATACACATAACCTACTTGAAATCTATAACACTGGACTTCCACTGCCTGACTACAAATCACTACTTATTGCTCGCAGTATATAGAATCCCCGTTCTTACTGATTCCAATGCAATGGATGTGGATTCGACATTGGGTTTTACAAAACGAAATGGTCAGTTGGCGCAGGTTAAGTTTAGCGCACATTAATCAATCTTTGAGCGTAGTGTACCTATGTACGTAGGTTGTACGCTCGCTCTGCGAGGATTCTTAAGGATCCGAGCAGCACCTGCTACATAGCTCAATGGGTGCAATGGTGCAGCTGTTATCGCCCATGGACCATCGGTTAGACGTGGACCAACACTATTATCGTACCGGGTTCAAATTATTTCCAAACTTTTGGGAAAATTGGGTACCCATGTCAGCGAAGATCCAAGCCGAACACACTGGACCAAGCTGTTCTTTTTTCCGTTATATATATAACGTAAGGTTTCCAAAGCTTATATGGATCGTTAATTCCTTAATGTCGTCATCATTTCTTGGTGTATTTTAAATCAAACTATTGTATATTTGGTCTTATGTATTATGGCATGCAATACTCCAATCGAAATGTATATAACATCGACGTCATCATACTTACTGGTGTATAATTATCGTTTGCTAAGGTATCAATAGGTCTGTTATTTTTTTACTTGGCTTGTGACGACTGAACCTTTTGGATAATCTAAAACTGCTTTGCTAACACGTCAATGAATTCCTCAGACAAGCATTCTAAGAAATTTGGTTTTAAATTTAATTGTTCAATTCAAGCTGTTAGATTTCCCATTATTAGAATCATGGGTAAACGTTAGTAGAGTATGATCTCTAAGTAATAGGGAAGCACTTTGGCAATTCCATGTGTGTCATATCCATCAGCTAAAGGAGTTATTATTTTTCAAAACTTTGCGAAATTTGTGCTTTCGATTTTTAGTAAACTAATTATATATTGAACAAAATGTTACAACGTAAAAAAACCGGCATTGGTGTAGATCCAGCAGAAACGAAGCGTCAGTACTCGACATGTTTTAAGCGTTGAATGGAGACTATTTTCGACCTTTGGCCAGCTCCAATTAATAGGAGCAAGAGTGCATTAAAGAAGAGTATGACACTTCCCTGTACTTACTTGTCAACCCGAGTTGATGATGAAGGCGTTTTCGGCCTGACCGTCCCAGCTTTGGGGGAGGGGGTAGTCCTGCACAGCACAGACCCCCAGAAACCGGGGGGGAAGGGTCAGGCCGAAAACGCCCGCGTCACCAAAAACGGGTTTACATGTGAGAGTACCAAACTGTTCTTTATTGCACTCTTGATGGGAATAACTGCAATTTAGCTTAATTAAGGCCAACCTAGCTTAGTATCAGTTACCTGTAAGAATTGTACACAGTTAATTAAATTGTAATATTACTTAAATATTGAACAATGATTATGTTCCCTGAAATACATTAAAAAATGGTATATTTTATATTTATTCTGTAATGTCTTCTTCGGAGCACTATAACATAATGCAATTAACCTTTAACAATGTTCACAAAGTTTTCCCTTTTTTTCCTGTGGACGGTGCAGGTATACCTGAATTTAATATCACAGCGTTATGTTTGAAAATGTTTCATAAGTTGGTTTTGGTTAATTGTTGTATACTGGTGATTAAAACCCAATTGGAATTAAATCTAAACAGAGAGAAAGCTCGATTTTTCAGCTTTGGCGGGAAAAGGGCCACCATGAACGCATCGCTCAGTAATAGAGAACGGGACGCAACAGGAATCAGTTCAGCGCGAGACATCAATCAAAATGCGCTGTACTATATTCATGCTAAACTCCAGTACCCTCAGCTGCTTAGAGTAAGGAACGCTCTTTAGAATACTCGTTTTTGACTGTAGCGTAGTAATAATTCTGGGCGAAGACAAAAATTGTTGGTGTGAGTTCACCAATATTCGAAATATGGTTGGACGTTTCGTATCTATCGCAAAACATGATCCATTTTTTCAGAATATGAATGGGCTTAATCAATTATATATCCGTTAATATATTTAGCTAATTCTAATTTGCTTGTTTACTTTTTTAGGTCTCACAACAGCCGAAACATATATATGTTGCTAATTGTCCTCGTGTCGCTGACTTCCTTTGTTTTCATCACTGGATTTCCGATTCCTCAAAACTACAACTTGTACAAAATTATTCAATTTCACGTTTTTTTAAATTCCGTCTATTGCATCGCTCGATAATTTCGCTCCATCAGATTATTTGCTGATTTCAATGCCGTCGTCAACTTGGATTCATTTTATAAATCGTATAAGACTAACCGCCTTCAATTGAGAAGCCTGAATTTCTCCGGTAATTTTCCGACGGAAATGTGAAATGAATAAGATAGGTTGTCTAAATGAAATGTTAAAGCCAATATGTAACATTTTGTTTTCGTATATATATTCAGTCATTCATCCGAAAATCTATTTATTAGAATTTTGCACACCGTACAGCCGTTATCGCACATATCATAGGCCGTGTTTGCATTGCATCTCATACGATTTGATTCCATACGACTAACGATGTACCTTGGGTATGAGAACTTATTTTTCACATCACATTATCCGATTCCGATGCGATACAATTGTGTATGCTGTACTTTCCCGGATGAAATGTGAGCGCGGTCTTTACCGGCGCGATCTGAAAATTACATTTTATACATTGTTGGCAGAATGCTTTATTAATTGGCTGCTATACCACAGAAACTGATAACAGGTAAATAGTATAAGTTCTACAAAGATCGACGAGTCTACAGGGTCTTTGAGAGTGATAAAGTAGTTAAAATTTTTTAAGATCAATTTGGATTTGGAGCTTTTCTTTGATATGCTATCACAAAGCGAAAGCATTAGCAGGATTCTCGTGAGGTTTCCCTTAGGTAATATCAATAATTAGGCAAAAACAATTTGAAGCTTTTAGTTATTACCTCAAAGACGAAAATTTCTGCACGCCTTCCGCAGGCAACGAGGCATTCATAAAAATTATTATTATTAGATTATGATATATACTGCACAGGCATAGGTGTTGGGTAGTAAATCGCTGCCATAATCGATATCGGGCTCCAACATAGGCAAATTCCCACAAGCTGCTGTGTCCACACAAAATTTACATTTTACGTATCTTTGTGAGGTTTAAATTAGGGACCCAGATATGTCACTGTGGCTTGTTGGTTGTGATGGTGTTGACTTAAAAAATTTTTGTTATCGTTTTGTTGTTAAATTACTTTTACATTCAGAATGAAAAGGTTGCTCGAGTGTGTGAACTTAGTATAGTCATGGCTACGGATTTCATTCGCAGGCATACCTAAGGGAACATACCCCGACCCAGGTGCAGAAACACTATGTAAATAAAACAAATTGGCGTACATTTAAGCAATGTGAAACTAAATACATTAATAATGACATAAGAAAGATAAAATGCCATATAATTTTGTGATATATTGTGTCACTATGCTCATCCTGCGGTATTTATACTAAAACTTGAAGTCTTAACAGTTACTGAGTATTTAACGTACCAAGTATGAATTTCTAAATGAAACTCTCTTCTTTAAAAATTTAGAGGTTCATACGCAGCGTAGAATTGAACGAAATGTTCAAATATATCTGTACTGAGTCAATTTTGTACTTAGGAATAGTTATGCTTAATATTAGATTTTAAAAATTATGTTTAAACGCTTTTCTACTGAATGCTGCGCCGAGACCCTCGAGTTTATTGCATAAGTTTAGTTTTGTATAGTTTGGTCTAGAATAAAAAGTGAACGTGCGACAAAACTATGCACCATGAAATGTTTTTAAATACTTCTGCTCCTGTTTTTTGGCGAGAAATCTAATATTGTCTTATAGTCATCAGGCATACTGTTATGTTCAATGATCTATTTAAACTCAAATGTCATATATGATAGCCATAAGTGTTCTGGTTTACAGAATATACTCCATATAATGAACATGACTATAGGATGTTACTATAGGTATTTCAGGTAAAATCATAAGCACTGTGAAAACGTAAGCCAAGTCGGTTATCCGCATTCGGGGTTACAGATGAGAAAAGTGATTATTAACCTTTCCGCGATGATAGAAAATTTGATTTCAAGAATTTTTGATTGATGGGATTTTGTGATCATTATATTGATTTGAAGCTCATTATACAGCTTTAAGTCAAATTTAGGTAAATTTCAAAAACACTAACTATGCAACTGAGTTTATTAATTAATTGTTAACAATGTTATTTCTGTTAAGTGGAATTCATGATTTCCAATATCGCACGTTTTATGGTCATACGACGTGCACGAGATCTGGCGCATCAGGGTGTGGTAGCAACGTCCCGGAAGACGGGGGCCGTCAGGGGGGACTGCCGGTCGGTGAGCGTGCTCGCCTCCAAGGGTGTGGGGTGGTCGGACGACCTGTCCTGGCAGGGCGATCGATGATTCGCTCCGAGGGGTGGTTCGGCGTCTCAGGGGATAATCCTTTTTCTTTTCCCTTATAGGCATGTATGTTTTATGGTGTATCCTTTACTTTAGCTTGCGTCTAATACTAAGATTTTGTCAATTATTTCTCGGAATGACTACGCTTACGTACAAATTTCAAACATTAGTGGATGTGTCCATGTTTGAAATTTATAACTAGGGCGGTCAAACATAATTTTTGCCGAATTAATGTTTGCTTTTGCCTTGGGTAAACACAACATTAACAATTAAATCATAATTTATTTCAGGCATTTTAAATCCAACATCAATATGCTGCAAAATTAATACAACATTAAAAAGCACCGTAAATTGCAACTTCATAATAAACCTAGTTTGGGGGCTGCAAGATATTTTGGGTAGTTATGATTGAAAAACTACAAATTCTGCTACCTAATTGGCAGAAACATTTTAAGTGCATTTCCGGTCTTATTGTGTGAAAGAAAGTTTTAAGTAACGGTCAAACTATCTGGTACACGGATACCGGATACCTCTACGCATATACATGACAAGTCGGCTACCCGACTCCGGATACCTCTACACATATACATGACAAGTCGGCTACCCGACTCCGGATACCTCTACACATATACATGACAAGTCGGGTACCCGACTGCGGATACCTCTACACATATACATGACAAGTCGTGTACCCGACTCAGCATACCTCTACACATATACATGACAAGTCGGGTACCCGACTTCGGATACCTCTACACATATACATGACAAGTTGGGTACCCGAATCCGGATACCTGTACACATATACATGACAAGTCGGGTACCCGGCTACGGATACCTCTACATATATACATGACAGGTCGGGCACCCTACTCCGGATACCCAGGACCACTACTACACATAGTATACACATTTCAAATAATATACGTTGCAAAACCAGCAAAATTAAAAGTCAATCATTTAAGCGTTTAAAATACATTTGCCTAATTACATCGATAGATTTGTAAAAATTTATATAAGTTTTATGTAGTAAAATTTTACGGCAACAACTATAGCTCAAGAACACACACTGCATCGTGTCTTAAATTATTGCCTTTATCTGTGTCACCTTTACCGGGAACAGTATTCTAGCCATATAATAATAATGCTATGCTGACTAACTTCTCAGCTCGGACCAACATCTTATTAGATCGAAACTGTAACAGGGTTCTACGAAAAGTCATGAGCATTTCATACTATGCTGCTTCATTTATTACAAATACATCAAGCAATTTTCATGTTTCATAAAGTATTCTGTTCACACCGCTGCCTTAGCGTAGATCGAATCAGTGTGTCCACTTCGCCATGTGGTATTTCGAGAATTCGCAGGGTGCGTTTGTACATTAACTGGCCCCTCGCAATTGTAGTAAACTAGCGAAAAAAGTGTAAGCTGGAAAATGAACCTACAAGAAAAGAGTTATCGACAGAACCAACCTGGCAAATTTTTGAAATTTGTTGGCAGATTTCCAATTAAAACTAAAGGAAAGGCTTCAGACATTGATGAAAATATTTGAAGTTAACCTATCATATGTGTGATACCAACACTATGAGCTTGTTACGTAAAACACAAGTATTGGGAAAATTTAAGGATACTCAGATGCTCCATTTTTAGTGTTCCGATAGTAGCTTCTAGATTCAAACATGGAATTTAATTGCAAAATACTCAAGGCAAAAATATTAATTCCTAGCATATTTTTACATTACAAATCACTTTTGCTATAGCCGCTATGTTTTATGGATAATTCGTATTCGGTTTTACAAATTTCAGATGACTCAAAGTTCGCAAATTGGTTCTTTAACATTGTAGCCTTTTAATAATCGTTTACTAATATATACTAAAAATAAAAAATAATTATATATAATGCATGAATTAATAATAATCTTTAATATATTTGAATACAGCAGTGATGCACATCCCCCGCGCTGGCAGATTCATTACTAGATACTCGCGCACCGAGAAACGGAGCAGACTAAAATGTTGGTTGACTATAAGTGGCCATGGTGTAAAGTTTTCAATTCGTACCCTCTTTGTGGCAGTTTATGTTCGAAATTGTTGGAACAGTGCAAACACAAAGCTAGGTTCGCTACTATATTCCATTATATGTCGAATAAATATTTTTTATGAAAATTCATCAATCTGGCGACAAGTTATCCGACTACAGACGTATAAAACAGTTTGATTTTGCATGTTTTGCATAGTTGCACCGTTACTTGAGGAAACTATGATCGTTACGCTCGCTAGGTTTCAATTATGTGATATTCGCCTTATTTATTATTTGTGGTAAATCAGCGCAATCGTAGTTTGCTTTATCCCTGCGCTGCGACTAGCTGTGAATTGGTATAAGGATTAGACTTAGGATTGGGAGATTTTGGAAAAAAGTAGTAAATTTTACAAGGTAAAGTTGATGCGATAAATCGATGTTAATATTAATAGTTTTGTGGTGCATTCGGAATTATCTAACTTATGACAGTGCTAATTTTATTACCATTTTGTTCTTCAAGTTACTATTTGGTCGTAGTTCTTGGAATATTGTTTCCGGATCAATATTTTTTAATGTTGCAGTGGCACAGTATGTATTATCCTGTCGACTTCATATGTGTGTACATAGACGGTGTCATGAATCAATATTTTCAATTATTGCCCCCAGGACCCAGGACCATCGCCGCGGGGGCGCTGTGTAGCCATGCAACCAGTTTTTATTGACACCTCCACCCCAGTTCATAGCTGAAAGAAAATATTTTGCGGCTTGCAGCCAGCACATCGACCTATCCACACGAATCCCGCAATACCTGGGTGCCGCTACAGCAAAAATTATCAGACATCCCCTGATTTAGCATAAAAGTATCTTGCGAAAACCTGAAATTTTCCAACACTACAGTCAGATTATACGGAGGAGCTTTTTTAATGATTTACGTACCTAATACAGGTACTTCTCGGAGCTTCACGTTTAACGCTTCAGTCTTGCGTGTTTCAAGTCATGATCTATGAAATGTTGTAATCAGTGGTGTATTATAAGCGCTTTAGTTTTATTTCCTATTTATTTTGCTAAATGACTGCACTTAGATTTAATATATTTGTTGTATGATATTTTACTATATATATTATCTTAACGGTCATCATTATGTAAACGCTTGCACAGTAGGTTGCGAGTGAAATTTTTAGGCAAAGGCAAAAACAAAATGCATTATGAGCAAATTTTTTTCCTATATCTACCTTTATGTTGTCATGAGCAATTAAGCCTTATCCAAGCCAATATTTCCCTGTAGTAACATTTTCGCTACAGGTGCATTCAATATAAGTACGCGCCACTGCAACCATTGCTTTCTCTAAAAACGATGCACTTTTTAACACTAGGACAGATGTATGCATATATTTATGATAATGTTGCATCGTACATTTGACTGTATTCAATATAAGCACGCGCCACTGCAACCATTGCTTTCTCTAAAAACGAAGCACTTTTTAACAGTAGGACAGATGTATGCATATATTTATGATAATGTTTCACATACATTTGACTGTATTCAATATAAGCACGCTCCACTGCAACCATTGCTTTCTCTAAAAACGATGCACTTTTTAACACTAGGACAGATGTATGCATATATTTATAACAATGTTGCATCGTACATTTGACTGTATTCAATATAAGCACGCGCCACTGCAACCATTGCTTTCTCTCAAAACGATGCACTTTTCAACACTAGGACAGATGTATGCATATATTTATGATAATGTTGCATCGTACATTTGACTGTATTCAATATAAGCACGCGCCACTGCAACCATTGCTTTCTCTAAAAACGATGCACTTTTTAACACTAGGACAGATGTATGCATATATTTATAACAATGTTGCATCGTACATTTGACTGTATTCAATATAAGCACGCGCCACTGCAACCATTGCTTTCTCTAAAAACGATGCACTTTTCAACACTAGGACAGATGTATGCATATATTTATGACAATGTTGCATCGTACATTTGACTGTATTCAGTATAAGCACGCGCCACTGCAACCATTGCTTTCTCTAAAAACGATGCACTTTTTAACACTAGGACATATGTATGCATATATTTATGATAATGTTGCATCGTACATTTGACTGTATTTAATATAAGCACGCGGCCACTGCAACCATTGCTTTCTCTAAAAACGATGCAATTTTTAACACTAGGACAAATGTATGCATATATTTATGATAATGTTGCATCGTACATTTGACTGTATTCAATATAAGCACGCGCCACTGCAACCATTGCTTTCTCTAAAAACGATGCACTTTTTAACACTAGGACCGATGTATGCATATATTTATGATAATGTTGCATCGTACATTTGACTGTATTCAATATAAGCACGCGCCACTGCAACCATCGCTTTCTCTAAAAACGATGCACTTTTTAACACTAGGACAGATGTATGCATATATTTATGATAATGTTGCATCGTACATTTGACTGTATTCAATATAAGCACGCGCCACTGCAACCATCGCTTTCTCTAAAAACGATGCACTTTTTAACACTAGGACAGATGTATGCATGTATTTATGATAATGTTGCATCGTACATTTGACTGTATTCAATATAAGCACGCGCCACTGCAACCATTGCTTTCTCTAAAAACGATGCACTTTTTAATACTAGGACAGATGTATGCATGTATTTATGATAATGTTGCATCGTACATTTGACTGTATTCAATATAATCAATATAAGCACGCGCCACTGCAACCATTGCTTTCTCTAAAAACGATGCACTTTTTAACACTAGGACAGATGTATGCATATATTTATGATAATGTTGCATCGTACATTTGGCTGTATTCAATATAAGCACGCGCCACTGCAAACATTGCTTTCTCTAAAAACGATGCACTTTTTAACACTAGGACAAATGTATGCATATATTTATGATAATGTTGCATCGTACATTTGACAGTATACTTGGTTGAGAATGTTATATTTATGCGTGAACTGTTTTTGATTTGAACAGTAGAACTCCTATCACATGTCCTTTGAATATATTCATGTATAGCCGAATCTGAATCAATATATACCCGTTTTAATACACGGGTCTGTGACCATAAACTTATTTTCATATTTTTGGATAAAACTCAAACATTTTTGCTTATAAGTAAAAGTGCATTACTTAGTACATTACTCAATTTTTAGTAAAGAAATTGCCCAGTTAATTCTTTCGTTGCAGAACGTCTGTAATAATGTGAAAGTCGTTGTCGGAATCCAAACATTCTTGTTTTGGTTTTTAGAAATTGTCATTACCTATTCCAACAAATATTTTTGTGTCAACTTTAGGGGTGAGATGATATATCGTTAGAAAAATAATAGCGCCAGACGTTCCGGAGTTGCAGCTCCCCGAGATAGGGTGGAGCTTAGTGCCTTATGTCTATATGAAGTGAAGCTACGGCTGAAGCACAGGCAGAAAGTTTAGATAATTTATGCAGACATTCGCGAACGGTATCCTAAAAGTTGCAGTCAACGATGCGCGTCTTCATGGAGTCACTGACGTTTTAATAGAGGTTACTTTAAATAAGATAAGTTTATTAAAATGTTAGTTGAAAACTAGAATTTTCATTATCACATATATAATTAGCAAAACTATTGACGACTATCCCTCAGGATGGTGGTGTATTAGATATATGATTTGATAGTATATAATATAACGCATATGTGATATGTTATACTGCAAAGTATGTATCATATGATGCTGCGTCAAAATACAGAAGCGGAATTTGGAAATCGATTACATTAGCTACAAGATACGGCTGGCTAATAGATTTTGTAGCACCAATGTATGAAACATACTGGCCGTTTATTAGTGAACTATTCAGACTTTGATATTGTTTCCGTTTTTGTCAGACTCTGCATTGTGAAATGCTAATTTGCTCAAATGTGCATACATTGCCAACTTAACCGTTATACCAATCATTCTTCGAAAATGTCACATGGCATGAACTATTGGCGCGTGGTGATTATTTATCATTACATAACTCCGAAACATAGTTAATTATGATGAACTCCGTCCGTGACACGAATTAGTAAACAACTGCGTTGTAATCTGTCTGTGAAAACTCAAGACGACAAACGTTTTGGGATATAGTGCACTTTAGAGAGTTAGATTTTTAGCTGCACTTCTTCAACCATTTTTTCAGAAAAAACCCGTTTCATTATTTTAGGTTAATATAAATGATGCAATTTTGCCAATTTTAATCGCAATATCTGTAACTCCGAAACATATTCGCGGATATCTCTAATATTAAGCTCTCTATATAGTGATACAAGCCTTCTATCCTATTGCCGATAAGAGGTGAAACAACTCATTTTTCTAAGTATATATTTAAGAATGCTTAAATATTCCAAGTACTTGTTCTAGCGACGTTTAGAATACATTTACAGATTGTCATCTATGCAAATTTATCACTCAATATTTGTGAACAAACATACATTTCGACATATATGCAATTGAATCATTATAAACAGTGAAATATAGAGCTGATAAAGAACCAGATTTTTAAGTTCTCACTCCGATCTTCACGAACCTTGTCCGCCTGGGTTGTTTCCATGGAGAGGTATTAGACTGAAATGCTGATAGACCCAAAAGTATTCGATTCAAGAGACAACATAATAAAGAACGAACCTCATATATTAGCTTTTAGAGCTTTTAAAAGCTGAGCTGGGGCTATTCTTGCTGTTTTTGCTGTTGGCAGACCAAACAGAGCCGCTACATTTATGTTTGTTGTTTTAGATAAGAGTTTTTAAGACATGGTCAGTGTTTTCTAGATACACTAGGCTCTCCTCGCATCTCATAAACAGATGTAAGCGCCGGATCGGCCCTTCAGACATCATGACAGTCTGGGCTTGGCTATAGAGCTAAGCCAAGCCCAACCGGGTCGGCTCTTTAAACATCATGACAGTCTGGGCTTTGCTATAGAGCTAAGCCAAGCACAGCCGGGTCGGCTCTTCAGACATCATGACAGTCTGGGCTTGGCTATAGAGCTAAGCCAAGCCCAACCGGGTCGGCTCTTCAGACATCATGACAGTCTGGGCTTGGCTATAGAGCTAAGCCAAGCCCAGCCGTGTCGGCTCTTCAGACATCATGACAGTCTGGGCTTGGCTACAGAGCTAAGCCAAGCCCAACCGGATCGGCTCTTCAGACATCATGACAGTCTGGGCTTGGCTATAGAGCTAAGCCAAGCCCACCGGGTCGGCTCTTCAAACATCATGACAGTCTGGGCTTGGCTATAGAGCTAAGCCACGCCCAGCCGGGTCGGCTCTTCAGACATCATGACAGTCTGGGCTTGGCTATAGAGCTAAGCCAAGCCCAACCGGGTCGGCTCTTCAGACATCATGACAGTCTGGGCTTGGCTATAGAGCTAAGCCAATCCCAGCCGGGTCGGCTCTTCAGACATCATGACAGTCTGGGCTTGGCTATAGAGCTAAGCCAAGCCCACCGGGTCGGCTCTTCAAACATCATGACAGTCTGGGCTTGGCTATAGAGCTAAGCCAAGGCCAGCCGGGTCGGCTCTTCAGACATCATGACAGTCTGGGCTTGGCGATAGAGCTAAGCCAACCCGAGCCTAGAGTTTAAATTCTCTTCTTATCACATAAACAAATCAAGTTGTCTAAACGCGATAGACAAAGGAAATTGCCAAAACTGCAGAAATTATGATTGCTACATATTTGTTGTACAACAGGGCAGCTTTCAGAAACACCATTTATATCTTGGAAAGTATATCTAAATATTCATCGATTTCTCGCTATCTTAAGCGATATACCAAACTTGGGCCTACAATAGCAGGTCAGCGTCATGTTTTTAAAAATTGGTTCAAAATTAAATCGTCAAAACTTGACAAAAGTAAAAATTTCTTTTGTATATGATTTTCTCAATCACGAAGTTTGATCGTCATTTGTTGTCTTGTAGATTGAACGTAGCTATGACTACGTCGCCTCACTTTTATTCAATCATTTTCAGCCAGTAGCAGTGAAATATAGTTGCAATATGATTTATACATGTCATGAGCTGTATTTGAATTAGCAAATAAGCTGCCATCATACATTATGACTACAGAAACTAAGGTTAGTTTCTATCATTATTTCTCTTAATTATTTAGCTACAACACCTACTATATGCATGGCTGGGACCGTTGGATTAGATTGATGGAGTTTCACGCGGCTGACGCAGGATTTCGCTGAAGCTTGCTATAGAACTCAAACAATGGTTTTCTGGTATTCATTTTGATGGACAATCGATTGTTCTTGAGTTATGCGCAGACGTATGCTCGCTGACCAGAAAACCCAAGTCGAGCTAACGGACGATTCCTTTGGTCACAGCAATATGTTCGATGGTTCGAATACCATCTGAAACTGGAGTTGGGGCAAAACTCCAATTTGCATATTAAATAACAAAGCCATGAACCAAGCAATAGCAAAGATGAAAAAGGTGTGTTCAGAAATACTCTCCAACATTCGGTCATGCTGTTATTTGCCCGAGTAGTTGATTGACCCGCGTTGATACAGCTGATCTTACTTGTACTCCTTATGAAGACGAACGATATATCAGAAGCTAATTTAGTCATTCTATAAGTTGTATTTGTACCAATATATCTGTTACAAACCAATGTATATTTAGCTGTAGTAATGAAATCCCCGGATCCGATCAACATGTGTATCGACTGTCATCATGTTGTAACGAGAATGCCCGAATGTAAGTCGTTGCAAATGCGGTGTCATAACATCGACGTTAACCTTTGAACTAACGTTGCAACAACAGCATTTAATGTTTAATGATTGGTGCGACGTGTCCTAAATTTATATATAGTTCAGCAGTGCTCAAATCATTTTTAATTGTAAGTATACATTAATTTATATGAGGACAAACGAGTCGCATACAGAGCCAAGCATCGATTGAATCATAAATTATTTATTTTAAATGATGGCAAATACGTTCAGTAATCAATCGATCATAGTTTTCAGCGATTCTAAATAACAGATACCAGCCATTGTAATGACTGTTTAAACTCAAGCTAAATTCGTTGTTAAGTGTTAGCCTCACTTGACAATGATTATAATAGTTGACTTACCGTAAGAGCAACAGTTGTTTTCCTCTGCTGGTCCGGGACTTTTGAGTTAACTAAAAAATTCTTACATCGTTTGTTTTATTTCTGCAGGGATTCAGCACACTATAACGACGCATTGAATAGCATATCAGATTTGATCCAAATGGCCTTTGTAGAAGTGTACCTATTTTCCGGCCTATATACCTGAAATTCGGGTAGTTGGCTGGCTGTGGATTGTCGTCGTCTTGTTGGTCCGGCGTGCGGGTGTAGTGACGTTTATTGCAGGTCTAATTTATTGATGTTAAGATTTTTACTACACTTCAAACCTCTTCCAAAAACACACAACGCAGTTTCAGAGACCCGCAAAGTAATCCAAGTCACATAATGAGAATGTGGCCTAACGGTTCAGCGTGGCTTACTTATCTCTAGATTTTAGGTGTTCAGACAACTGTGTTCTTTTTGCACTCTGAGTAGCTTTCTTACAAACAAATATGGATTCATGACATAATCCGATTAACATAGCTAAGTTAATAAAGGTAAAAAGGTAATACAAAGAAGGCCTGGTTTTTTTTCGCTGATCTAAATTAGATCAATGGTAAATTGGTAGGCCAAGGTAAGTTTAGTTACGAAGGTTCGCAAATGCTAACATGTAGATGCATAGGGCCTTTATCACTAACAACGGACTCCAGGTGGGACAGCACGTGATGGAAAATAAAACATCAAAAAACACATTTTCAAAATCTCATATTACCGGTTCTCTAGTGTTGGTTTCTTTATTTGCAAGAAGAATTCTTGAGAAGAGCCATGAACGAGGAGCCCTTTTTTTCTTCGGATGGACAATTTTGCCAGGCGGTATGACATGCGGTACCTGCTGATTCTAATGGGGGATTCTAAACCTGAAAAAAATGCTAAAAACATCAACTTTTTCTGTGCAAAGCGTCAAATGGTTATAAACTGTCTCTGAAACGGTTCTCACATGTTTTTTATACACGGTAAGGTAAAACAATTTTTACGGTGACATTATTTATCGGATTTTTAGCTTGTAGTGTGTAAAACATGTTTATTTAGGTTTGTATTTTACAAAATCGCCAATGCTATAAGTTCTAGGTATCAGAAATAATTGCGAAAATGCCAAACGGAAGTCAGCAGCAGTGGTATTGTTTGTTTAGGAAATACTACATTTTGGATTTAAAATGTCTGGACAGAGGAGCGCCAACCTCAGTAGCATCACTTATTTGGCACACAAACATTGTATAATAACTAAACCTGCTAGAAATACGATACATAACCTATCGTGTCATGCTATGAACGAACACGTTTGCACAGCGTTCCACAAATATCGGAAACCCAACGCGAGTTTTCTTGTCACATTAGTTTGAACATTGCCACAGTTGATTGATTACACTCACATTTGTCCGCCACTTGATTATGTTGAGTTTAATATTCCGTGTTGTATCAAGGGTTCTCTTTAGTGCGGGGTTTGGCTTAATCTCAATGGATGGTTCACTGCATGCCCGATATAACTGTTGTGGACGTAAGAAGATTTCAGCATCTGTCTTGGACTCTGTTTGTACTACGGTATCGATTTACATTACACAATGTTGATTTTGTGCAGGTTCTCTAATGCGATATATATTACTCAATAACGATTACTATGTATAACACTGTTAGGCTTGCTATGAGCGTATTCCGCTATAATACGACCTGTGTTTAAACCAATAATGCTTGAAATATTACACTTTAGTGTGATATTGATTCCAATGGATTTAGCGAAATCAGTTGTATTTATTATTCTATTACATTCAATATATATATTACTATAATATCAAAAGTGTAAATGTTTCCGGCATTACTTGTTCTATTCGTTGCATTCTATATATGTTTACCCATTATGAAACGAACCGTAAGCTTTTCACATAGTTTTGTTCCATGAATTCTGTTGAGTAGCGTTAGAACTTTGATACAATTGCTGTTTCTGGGTGACACAGCATTGTGGGGAAAATTGCAAGATGAAAATTGCGAATGCAACATTTGAACTATGCTCTACAAGTACCGTTACAATAACAAAAATTGCAGACATATTACTGCAACTTTTAGCAAAGTGTAATGTGTTTTCTTTCAGAATCCAAGTCATCCACTGCAGCCAAGTTAACAACGTCGACTGCGTCTACCACCTCTACAACAGTAGCTAAACGACTGACTACAACTCTGCAGGCGAATATGGATAAGAATAACCGTCCTCAGACACAGCCTCCTACAACTCGGCGTACTACAACGCCTTATGTACGTCCGTCTGGCGCTCCGCCAGCACCCAAACCCGAGCTGACAACTCCACGTTCACCAAACGATCCCAGCGGTTCCCCTGATGAAGGAGGCTCTGGCATTGGGAGAACGTCTGCGTTAGCCGGCGTATTTATCGCACTAATTGTGGCTGTTATTGCAATACTATTCCTCATTTGCAGGTGTCGTCAGAAGCCTTATGATCCTAATCAGAGAGCAACGACTGCTGACTTAAACGGCGGCGTAATGCATTCGGCCGTAGCTGACGACAAAAACTATCAACATTTGGTGTACACCGGCGGGCCAGATATGATGACGACGCCTATGCTGGCGACAGCGGGGCCACAGCCTCGCTCGTTGCAACCTGTTGTAAATGTGGGACCAAGAGGAATAATACAGTCCCAACCAACTTTAAACGGTTCTGCAGCGAAGGCTAGGAAACCAGTAAAAGAATGGTTTGTATGAGAACAGTTAAATTTTAATCTAGCAGTAATCCGTTTTGCAATATGAGCAGGATGATGTGAGTGCACGAGATAAGTTTGCTGCGCAAAACTGAATCGAAAGTATAGATCTTACGAATTTGAAGTTGTCCGACTGAGGCTAAAACATAGCAAACAAAATCATATGAACGCGCCACATAGTAACGACTGGAAAGGACTATCCGACAGTGTCGATGGTGATAATACTTTGATTTATTGCAAACGAAAGAAGTATTGAAAATCGCTCATCTGATATTAACAATACTGCAAAGAGGGGCTAGTATTCTCAACTGTCAAATCGAATATCTCAACGTTTCTCCGGCACAGTGAGGAAGATTTTAACCAAGCGCATTGTTTCGAACACAAATCGTTATCGATATAACGTTCTCTCGTATCATGAAGAAACAGCAGAGCGTGTTAGAATAGTCTAAACGTTGTGATAAATTGCCTCAGTTTCTGGTTTCGGTTGACCCTTATTTCACTTCACCAATACGACATTACGACGATAGAATGTCGTTGAAACACTCACTTGAAAATTACAATTTGTGTGCTGCATAGTATTAAGTTTCATTGAATTGCTGCACGGGAAGCAAACTGTTTGGACATTGTTGCACAGTATTAATGCCGACGGTTTTACTATTTCAAAACTATTACGATATATATAATTGATAAGATTGAATATTTGGTCTCAATCTTAACCACTGGATCATAATAATTCACTCTATTTGGAGCAATCGATGGACGTTTGTCATCGACGCGACGTGACTGAGACAATTAATGGTTATTAAAATATGTGCATTGACGGTCTTTTTTTGCTGATATTTATTTATATTTTGGAAGCCATCAATGTACCAATTTCGTTTCATTGATATAAGCTTTTTGTTTTTCGCTTAATTTTAAACTATTAGGAATGTTCTTTCCATTGTTTCTGTTTAGTGTTTTATGTTCAACTATTGAGTAGTAACATGCCAATTGTTTAATCATTACGCCCATAACTGCATTTGGAAACGGCCGATTGTAAGATTTCCTAAGTGGCAACTTAATCCTTTAACATGCTCAAATAACTGAGATTGCAATGTTTGACAATTTGACCTTGACACACAGGCGAACCCTTAATAAAATGACTGCGAGTTGGTACACAACCAACGAGCAATTTAGAAATTGTTTCTCGGTTGCTTAAGGAATATCACATCACCATCGAATTAACAATTTATATTCAGTTGTCACGACAAAGTTCAGTAATCTCTTCGCTTCGAAGTATGCACTGTCTACATTAGGCAGTAGTTTGCATCTAAAAGGTTAATAGATGACACTTAAGTATAGTTATAAATACTATGAAGAATTGGTTTAAGTATTTCAAGTCAACTAATCCCTGACCTGCCTTGTCATGTCGTCACGATCAAAAGGAGTAAATATGGATGTACACCGACTCAGGCTGGCTGGAAATCATATTTGGTTCAGATCTAAGTCTTCTTCGGCCATATCATCAAGCTTCAGGTTCATATCATCAAGAGAATCGACAAGTTTTTCTGAACCTTGGTATTTGCGGCGCCGCACCGGTTCAATGTTGGGATAAAATCTGGTCAATCGACTCTTGCAAATATGACACGACAAATTTGGCATGATATGGCGTATTTTTAGCATAAACAAATGTCTATTAGGCTATCAAACACCCTGGCTTCGGTTTGTTTTGTTGTATAATCCAACTTGACTTTATTGTATCTTCTCAGAGGTTTCAGTTAGACGAACCCATTTTTTACAATGCAGCCTATTTTCATTTGTTTTCGGTGTACGGCATTTAGAATGAGCTAAGTATAGGTTTTTAGAAAACACTGAATGCAATTATTTCGTTTTATCAAGTATTGCACGCATATTTTATGCCTTTTATAGGATTTAAAGGAACACTCGCGCATGGAACCCGATTTAAGAATATAGTCAGTTCAATCGTTTGGACATCATAGTAAAAGCATAGTCATTGTCTACATGGCAAAACGCAAGGCGTAAATCAGATACTTGTCACGTAGACCGTATGT
>JASANE010012555.1:0-15378 GCA_030248225.1 Trileptium ribeirensis
TTTTAGGTGAATGGTAAATGTTGTTTCTAAGTATGGTGAATGGTGAATGGTTATAAATTCTAAACGTTTATAAATATTTGGTTAAATTAGAGTAAAAATATAGTGAGCACCTGGGAATTTTGATGCTATGTGAAATTACATTAGAGTAAATATATTTGTTACATTAGCTATAGTCTATATTTGGCAGAACATTAGCAAAAAATATACATTAGAGTAAATTATTCTGCCCTTGATAGGTATATATATATATATTTAATGACTACATTATTAAATATATATATTTTGATAGGTACCAAATAAATTATACTGTATTAGCTTTTTGATAGGTGAATAAATTATTCTAGGTGAATCTAGACTATAGTGTACAATTGGGAATTTTGGATTTAGGTTCGAAAAATATTTTGGTTGTTAGTGGGGTTTAGGGGTTATTAAATTGGTGGATTTTATTAAGTGGTTGTTTCGTTTCACTTCGTTAGCAGTATGAGTTATGTTTGGGCTGTTTCAAATCCAAAAAATGCGTCGCGTCAGCGAGATTTTCATTATTTCGTGTTATCTCAGAACTCTGCTTGATCGCCGAATTAACGCCTGCGAATGAACTATTATCTCAGAGTGCAGAAATAGAGGCTGTCCCCTCGCACCTCGACTATCCATCACCAACCAAAAAACACATAATAACAATGATATTTTTGGCGAACTTTGGGTTCTGTATAGTGAAAACAAATATTTTAGTAACGAAAGTATATTGAAATTTTTAAAATAAAAATAACATATAGTTAGTATGTACTTCCTATGAATACGATAGATTCTTGAATATGATGAATCAAAGCTGCATTTGATCTAAAACTTAAAGGTCTATGTAACTGTTGTACAAAAATTTGGTCTTTTGTTAGCTGATTATCGCTTGGGTGGTGTCCGCTGGACCTTTGCAGGTAAGTTGGCTGAACCATGTTGCGTCACTAATGTAAATATATAATTGCGTAATTGTTTTTATTATTTTTAGAAATATGGCGAGTTATATAAAAGGTGCAGTAAAAAAATGCAAATTATACTATAAGGGTACTGTTGTCTCCACTTGTCTCTTAATTTCTTCGGTCTATATATTAATATTATCTTTCATTTTCTCAATTTTGTTTTTTAATGTTTGTTTCTGTGTTTACTTCCGGGAAAACTGTCACCGGGCGCTTCGTCATCTTGACACTCAAAATGAATGGCAATTCGCAATTATTTTCGGAAAACTTTGCCGTTTTGTGTACCAATAAAGCAATTTAACGACATATTTTCTTAATCTAATATACGAGTAATTGTAGTAAAAATTGCAAAATTTTTGGGTCGCACCATAGTAGTCAACCAATTCTCAAAATTGCGCTATAAAATAACTGAAGAGGGAAAAAATCTCACGAGGGGGGGTCACGAGACCAAACCTAGAAGGGTGGGGCTCCCTTTCTCCTTCTGTCTGAAATAACTAATTATTCGAGACGTCCAGCCAAACATTTTGGTTTTTTGGTAAAAATATCTTTTGTGTTTTATATTTTTACCGTATTATATAGTTTCGTTTTAAGAGACCCCACCATAGCACCGTATTATTGCATTAAGAGCCTAGTACACACGCTGCAAGATACCAACTAACTTTGCCGCAATCTTGTCGACTACATTGTCGCCACGAAAAAGCAACAAATCAGCCAAACGGCCTAGTAAATGTTTAGCACCTAGCGCGCAGTCTATAAAATCATAAAATTACTGTTTATTTATGATCTACAGTTCAGTCTTCCTCAACTTTTGTGTGTAACTCACGGAGGAGGCTCTTCTCTCGTTACGGTAGCACGTGGAGACCACGATTTGAACTTTGGTCAATGTTTTCTTTTGCTCTCAATATTCGGTAAAAGTACTGTAAACGAAACGACTAAAAATTAATACCATTGAAATAACTTAGGACTATAATTTGTTGTTTGAAACAATATTTAATTATTTATATATACATGTTTTTTCCCACTTTAAGGGCACAATGTTTGTTAATATCTTTGAAGCGGCATCTCAGAATTGGATCCGCAGTTCTCAATAATGATCAATTGTGGTTAAGTTATTTTGCTCGTCAACAACATTGGACTTGCGCCGCTCATAATCAAAATAATCCAATAATCGGATTATATCAAAGTTTATTGATTTTATACTGTTCAAGATTAGGGGTTTTTGACCGGCGCCTCTCTACAGTATAAAATCAATAAACTTTGATATAATCCGATTATTGATTATTTTGATTATGAGCACACAAGTCCAATGCTGTTGAGACGGAATAGAACTGCTACACAAAATAACTTTAACCACAATTAATATCTAATCGACTCACTTATTAAACTGGGTAGATAAGAAATCTGGTCTGATGTGAGATGCCGCTTCCAAAGATATTAACAACATTTGTGCCTTAAATAATAGAAAACAACAACATCTATATAAATAAATTAATAGTCCTTCAAACAACGATATATAAAAAATCCTAAGTTATTTGATGGTATTAATTTTAGTCGTTTCGTTCTTTGCATTATCTTTTACCAAATATTGAGAGCAGAGGAAACATTGACCAAAGGAGAAATCGTGGTCTCCACATCAATTGCTGCCGAGGATTAAGCGAGAGAAAAAAATTTTAGTCGCCCTAGGCCAAATTATATACCATAACTACACGGTGTTCCAAAAGTAAGGAAGACTGAACTGTCATAACTCAACAGCCACTGGAGATGATTTTATGATTTTATAGACTCGCGCTATCCTTAAATATTACTAGCCGTTTGGCTAATTTGCTGCTTTTTCGTAGCGACAAAGTTACAGCAGCAAGAATGTAGTCAAAATCCTACAATTCCGGTAAAGTTATTGGTATCTGCCAGCGTGTGTTCTAGCTCTTAATAGATAATTCGGTGCTATCGCATCGTTTGTTTGTTTTATGAACTCAACGAAACTTATTATGATACCGTTAATTCTTGTAAAACACAAAAGATATTTTTACCAAAAACCAAAATAATACTGGACGTCTCGAATCCTAGCTTCTTCAGACAGAGGAAAGGGAGCCCCACTTATAATAACCTCTGCAGGTTCATACAGTACATAGCCCCTCGTAAATTTTTCCGTACCTCAGTTATTTTATAGCGCGACTAAGAATTCGTTGATTTTTCTATGGTCGACCCAAAACTTTGCGATTTTCCCCCAACTTTGGCTAAAAATCTACAATTTCTCATTATATTAGATTAAGAAATATGTCGTTAAATTGCTTTATTGTACACAAAACAAGCGGCAACACAAAAATAATTCAAATTCATTCATTTAGTGTCAAGATAACAATGCACGAACACCGGCTGACCAGAAGTAGACACAGAACAAACATTAAAAAGGATAACAAAATTAGATAAAAGATAATATTAATATATCAACAAGTAGTTAATGTTAACCAAAGAAATTAACAAATAAAAACGACATTACCTTATCATATTTACAAATTTTACTGCCGTTATGTCGTTCGCCCATACTGTCTAAAAATAAGTCGACAATTACGCATTATATATATTTACATTAGTGACGCAACATGAGGAAATTTTTCGGCCCAGACTTGTCCGAGGTCCACTCAACACCACCAAGTAAAAAATAAGATCAGCTAACAGACCAAATTTTTGTACAACAGTTTACATAGACCTTTAAGTTTTAGATCAAATGCAGCTTTGATTTGCATCATTGTTCAAGAGAATCTATCGTATTCATAACACATTTCAAGGAACTACATACTAACTATATCGAATTTATTTTTATTTTAAGAAAAAATTTCAAATATCTTTCGTTACTAAATATTTGGTTTCACTGTACAGAAAAAACCCAGAAATTTCGCCAAAAATTATGTCATTGTATTATTATGTGTTTTTTGGTTTGGTGATGGATAGTCGAGGTGCGAGGAACAGCCTCTACATTTCTGCACTCTGTGATAATAGTTCATTCAGGCGTAATTGGCGATCAAGCAGAGTTCTGGGTAACACGAAAGTGGATGAAATTGTACAACTGACGCGACGCATTTTTGCAAGATTTGACACAAAACACCGAACATAACTAGTATCTCTCAAGCGAAGTGAAACGAAACAAGTCCGGTTTCATCGAGTGGCCATTAAAAAATAACCCTAAACCCACTGACAACCCTAAAACTTTGTCGAACCTAAATCCTTCAAAAGCAATTGTTTTCAAGTATTTGTGTTGGTCTCAAGATAATCAATCCATCGTATTCAGCTTACGGAAAAGCTAAAATATAAATACATATGACATTATTGGTACCCTGTGCGCAAAACTTAAAAAGACAAACTTTGACAATGTAGTTCATTAAACCTAAAAACACACTGAAAACATCTGAAAAGGCATGAAGTATTTGGCCGAAAGATAACTAAACCATCGTATTCAATATATTGTACCGAAGAACCTATATATAGACTATTCTTGATGCTCTCTAACCAATATCGTACAAACCTAGTGAAGGTATATTAAATTATTGAAATCGGGTTCGTTGGCCCTAAATAACATGGAAAACATATGAAAAGGTACGTAATATACGTCCTATACAATATATAACCAAAATATTATTTTCAACGTTTAGAAAAACCTATCTATAAACCATTCTGACAGCCATGTACGCATACATTTTGAAAACAAGCGTTCGTCGACCGGTAAACCATTGAAACCTCATGAAAAATATAATATAGCCAAGTTATACTCTAGTATCAAGACCTTTTTATTCAGAATGCTTGATAATCCAACACACTTATCGTTGTAAGGTAAAAACGCGAATAACATGCCGAAATTCCAAAAAAATCATTTCTGGCAAACGTCGGCCATATTCGTACCCACAGCGGCACAGGGAGCGGTCGCACAAAAAATGGGCTTAGCAAAGTTGTAGATCGATAAATGAATTGTATTTGGCAGCCTTACTTTGGCGAAGCCTGTGTCGCGACTTATGGGCTGAGAAAAACTGGTACCTGTATGGCCAGATTTGGCAAAGAACCCTTGAAAACCAGTTTTTCGCCATTTTGACTCGGACGATGAAGTTGGACCTGTTGGTTTTCAACTAAAGGGCACATTCTTATCACTTTTATTGCCGAACAAAATAATTGATCGAAATCCACCCATCCGAAAATGAGTTATGCGTGACAGAAACAGACAAAAACAAATTTTCTCGATTTTCCCCCTGGCACTCTCAGTCGTCCTCCGCTCAGTTAAACTTAAATCAAAACCACAGTAAATTACGAATGAGGCAATACTGCTATAATTGTCCGAGATACAATACTGCTATCATTGCCCGATCGAAAGTATTATTCTATCCTTTACATTGCAAGATTGTCTGTGTGGTTGTTATAAACATGAAGTTAATAATCTTAGTAGATCGGTAGAGATTTCAGCACAGCGAAGCACACTTGCAATTTATGTTAAGCCAAAAACCACTGGACCAGTAATACACTGCACTCGGAATTGGAGCTAGCATTAGCTATTTATGTGCAATAACGGTTTTAATAAAACAATGTTGCTAAGCTTTGCTTTTGGATAAAGCCGTGTCGTAGTTCCATTCTATGTGGCTATTGTTATAATTATGAAAGCTACAGCTATATATAAACTCGGGTCTATAACAGACAATAATCGAGCTACGACATCAGAGCACTGTGTTACATAAATTGACAAAAAGATAAGTCATAACCCGTTTTTACAAGAGGGCAGAGGAAAGGCGATCATTTAACCCACCGAACTGACGCCCTAGAATTTCGCTTATCGGACGCCGAGATTTTTATCCGCGAACTTTTCGGATTTCCTATAAGTCATTTGACTGATATTTTTCCGTATTTCGATTTGGCTATTTATATATCTCATGTATTGTAGCTATGTAGTTCTCCGTTATACTGTTATATATGCTATATGTGGACATCACACAATACCAGCACAAGTTACAACAAAACTAACACAGGAAATGAGTTTCCCATGCCCGAAAACCCCAAGTGAAACTTTTCAGCCGAAAAGGACGTCAGAACAAATTTGCTAATTTTGGGACGATAAAAAATGAGGGTGCCATATCTCAAACTCCATAACTCCAAAACCGGAGCTTTAATAGAAAAACAAAATAAGAGACATCGGCATTTGTCATTTTACTATGAAATAAAACCAACCAGAGAAAAAATTTGAAAGTTACGACAAAAATAACCTTGCTTCCGTGAAGAGTACTAAAATGATGTAAAAACCCTCATTTTGAAACTCTGACCCCGAACCAAGAAGGCGCCATACCCCCGTACCCATGGGTCGCAGAGCAAAATCAGCACCGGCAATGAGTTTCCCATGCCCGGAAACCCCCAGGTGAAACTTTTCAGCCGCCCAGGACGTCAGAACAAATTTTCTAATTTTGGGAGGAGGAACCTGAGGGTGCCATACCTCAAACCCCAAAACTCCAAAACCGGAGCCTTAATAGAAAAACAAAAAGGAGGCATCGGCATTTATCATTTTACTATAAAATAAAATCAACCAGAGAAAGAAATTCGAATGTTAAGATAAAAATAACCTTGCTTCCGTGAAGGGTACTAAAACCCCTTATTTTAATCTCTGACCCCCAACCATGGGGCGTCATACCCCCGTACCCATGGAACCATGGGTCGCAGAGCAAAACCGGCACCGGCAATGAGTTTCCCATGCCCGAAAACCCCCACGTAAAACTTATCAATCGCCCAAGACGTCAGAACAAATTTTCAAATTTTGGGTCGAGGAACCATTGGGGGCCATACCCCCGTACCTCAAACCCCATAAATCCAGAACCGGAACGTTAATCGTAAAACAAAAAAGAGGCATCGACATTTATCATTTTACTATGAAATAAAATCATCCAGAGGAAAAATTCGATAGTTAATATAGAAATAACCTTGCTTCCGTGAAGGGTACTAAAATGGGGCCAAAAACCCAGATTTTGACCCCTGACCCCGGAACCAGACCATAAATCAAAAAACGCTCGGGGATGTACACGGTTAATCGACTAAGCCGGTTCGAATGAGCCCAAGATCAAGAAAATCGGTTAAGGCGTGCTCGAGTTATGGCCGATCACACACATACACACTCACGGAATTTAAGATTTCACCCATGCAACACACAATCCCCACTACGTTTCACTACGTTCTGATAATATTCAAGAATATACCTATATAATGTATAACGCGGCTACAACATGATTATTTTTTAATGTTGGAAAATGTCCCCCTAAATGAATCCACCGCCCCTCCCCTGGAAGTTTGAGCCAAAAAGAAACTCCATCACAATAGTACAAACCATAAAAGGTAGTAACTACGTAGTATTTAGCTTGGTTATTGCCAAGATTGTAAATTCAGAGCGCTGAATATGTTACTTCGCGAGACGTACATATACATAGCTATATTGAGCACCAAGTTACAAAATGAGGCCATGTTTTTAGTACTTAAGGAGATATACCCTCTCATTAAGAATTTAGAGACTAAAAACATGCAAGTATATACATAGAGCATAAATTGCTATACAATACTAAGAGACCCTCGTATCTCCAGTATTTACATAAATATTACCTTTTTGTGCATTTTGAATCTCGTGGAGAAATTTAAAGACTCATTTACATAAAATTCTACATTATAAATAAAGCCGCTTAGAAAAGCATTATTTGCATTCTCGTAAAGGCTTATATCTACAAAATCTGCAAAACTTGACAAGGATTTGTACACCGGTTGTGGAGATACAATAAGTAACGGGATTTTTCACCGAGCTTCGGCCCGGTTTTTTCGGAGGGTATATGATGGAATCGGGTTTCTCGGCCAACTAAAAGCACAAATAGACATTTAACGTTTTCAAGCGAGCTATCACGCGAATTAAACCCCACAGCCAAAGTTAAGCTGTGCGTTTCACCCAAAAACCAAGTAACTGACATTGTCAAATTTTGCCATTATGCGGCTAGTAAGAATTCTTCGCTTTGCTCGTTTCACTCACCACACTCAGAATTCGAGCATCCATGCACATTTGAAGCCAACTAATTTCCTGCATATAATTCAGATAATACAATGCTGATTGCTTCAAGAATATAATTCCAGCGTGTACTAATTATAAATCCAGCGTATAAAGATAATTTAAATTATAGGTGCGCGAGGCACGCCGCCTTAGGATGGGTAGATGGCTCCGGAGAGGATAAATATTCGGTATGTATTATTACGAAGTCATAATTTTCCTCAGCTTTTCCTATTTTTGCTAAACTTGTCCCTCAATTTTTTCCAATTTAAAGCAATTTTTACCAATTTTAGTAATGTTTCCAAAATTTCGTATTCGGTGGGGTGTTGGAACGTTGTTGACATTTCGAGAAGAGGTAAATGTAGCCTGAAGGTTCGGAGTCTCAGATCGTGCAACTTTTCGCATCTTTTCGCTGTCTAGCCCCTACTATCGCGCTTAATGAAAGATTGATTATATGAAATCTGGGGAGATCGGTTTCTACTGCCACCTCACCGAACCCCTACGACTCACTCCAAGCCCATGTATAATTGTGTGTCGCCTGGTTATGTGGATTACCACTGACTTGTTTATATACGTATATTTCATACAAATTGAATATGTTTTGACTCAGTACACATAAAGCAGCCGGCACGCAATTAGGCAGGAACTCTGGTTGGGGCGCAGGTTTTTGATTCTGGGTTCGGTAGGCTGCAGTAGTATCCGACCTTCCGTTCAAGCTTCATTTGAAGGGAACGATTTCTCATTTTGACCCAGTAGTTGATTATAAACGACGAAAGAATGGGAAAGCAATCGTTGAAAAGTTGGGCTGAGGTGGGATTCCAACCCACGACCTTCTGCTTGCGGATCCAAAAGTGGGCGGTCGTGGGTCCGAATCCCGACCCAGCAAAACTATTCATACGGCTGCTTTTCGTATCCTTTCCCTGTCTAGCACCTGCTACTAGACTTAATTGAAATATTGATTAGACAACATTGCCGAATATATCATCTTTGTGGTTGCTGTGCTGTCGGGCTAGGATAGTTCAGTCGGTAGAGCGCCTGCATACTGATCCATGAGCGGGAGGTCGCGAGTTCGAATCCGAACTCAACATAACCTTTCAGTGGCTATTTTTACATCCTTTGGTCGTTCAGGACCTACCGTTAAGCTAAAATGAAAAACTGCTCCCTTTACAAAAAAATAAAAAACGCAAATATCCATGAAGGAAATAACACAATACCACTAGCTATGTAAATATTTGTATTATACGTAACAGAAACGAGAACGTTGACGAAAAAGCTAAATTGTGGGAACAGTACATATGTAATAACGGGACGCAGCTGCATGGCGCAACTTCCTAACACCATGCACATACGACCCCGGCCATCATAACCTCAAGGGTGGGTCGTGAATGTTGAAATTTTGTCACTTGTCTTGGTCAGACCCAAGAAGTTAAGGAGCCTAGCAGGCCGGAGGGCGCTTCGCTAGGTGTGTTCGGACCCCGGCCGGTATGACTGCTGAGGTCCCCCAGGGAGGTTGACACCGAAACCTGCTCACAGGTTATGATGTCCAACCGATGTTCCCTATAATGGTCTAAAGGAAGTTGTTTTGTCTGTCCTATATTAAAGTGAAAACGGTGATAGTTTAGGTTTGTAATGTGAATTTTGGGGTTCAAGTCGATTAAATTATTGTCGAACACTTCAGCCGGTTGCAGCCTATGTCGCCCCACAGGGTTCCGACATTCCCTGAGAATTTAACGTCGTACTACCTAGTTAGTAAATTGGCAACTTTGTTTTATTAATATGCGGTGACGAAATTTCCCTAATAAATTTTATCCGAGATTGGAGCATGACATTTTCGCGAGTGAGTTCGATAGATAATTTTGTGAATCATTCTCGCCATCGTTCCGTCACTCTTGTATTCAAACACTGGTGACGAACCGCACGTGTCAGGGCTTAGGATATTCTCATCCACAGGCCGTGGCACGAAGCGGCAGCTTTGTCCGTGAGGAAGAACATATCACGCTTCTCAAGTAAATAACACGGAACACAAGGATTGTTTTTCTAGATTTTATTTCAAGCTTATCTGCAATATAAGTTGTACAGTGGGATGATAAGCACGATACAATAGTGGAGGTGTTAGATAAAGCACGGTTTCAGTAAGTATTCAATGAAGCAGCGCTGCCAGCGCACTCCGAACCAATGGTATCTGGTTGGCGAAAGGGAAAGCAAAAGCGAGAGCGGTCCCGAAAAGTATCTTACCAAGTAACCACCATTCTCCAGATACTCAATTTTAGCGACGCTCGACTCAGCTATGGGCCCAGGAATGGGTCCTGGTGCGCTTCGAAGCTCGCTCCCAGTAGCGCGCAGCGCTACCTCTGATCACGGACAACATCCGTAGGAGAGAGTCCCGAGAAACGAATGCGAGGCGCAAGGCAGAGCACACTGGGGCCCGGAACATTCGCACTACGCGACCGAGGGACAATCTGAGGTGCGGGGGCAGTATGCTGACACAATTGGTTCGGGTACGTTGCGAGTCGGCGCTCCAACACTAAACCTAATGTGGTACAGATCAATGCGTTATTCTGGTTTAAACCCGAGGCAATAGATAACAATGCGTGGTCATTGATGTAATTATGATATAAATCGGTTTCACATATGAACAAATTGAATGGAACATGAAACAACTCAAAAACAGGTTTATGGATGAACGAATCAGCCGGGCAGACTTTCGTAGTATCTCTCAGACTTGCCCGTAATTCCTATAATAGTTTTCCTGTTATCCCGCCCCCGGGGGGCGAGTCCAGTGCTGGAATTGCGACAACGATTATTCAAACGGCCGAGCAACCGTCCAAGTAGGATTGTTGTTTAGAGCTGTTGAGGCAAGGCAATTTTATCTGAAATTCTAGTTCCTAACTCAACTTTCGAATAGCCCTGTAATTGGCTTGATTGGAACATGAAAAATGGACCTACGACGAAACACGATTATTCTAAGTGAAAGTTAGACTGGCCCCCTTCTCGCAGTAATCTACGGGTTTGGGTCGTATAGCGGTAAAATTTAATATTTGAGTAGACTACATTCGAAATTGGTTCATAGTCGCCGGGGGTGTGTTTCTGAGCACTTTGAGGGTCGCCCCTAGTGTCTGTTGCAATGGCCTGAACTGGGTGAGGGGGGCGAGCATGTGCTATCTGTGGCGGTCTCTGAGGTGACCAATTTTAGTGTCCTCCTAATTCTGACTGCCCTGCAGTTAGGTCTTGGCTTCCACTCAAGAGGGCGTTTGGGCAACGGGATGTGACGGAGGTCGGCCCACATTTCGGTAAATATCGTAGTTATCTTGGCACGACTGAATATGTATGCCGGTTCGCTAGGGACCTGGGGCACGAGGCATTTTGTCCTCGGACTCGTCCGCGCCCCTTTTGGTTGGTGTTCCTTGGTTTGTTTCTGTCTCTTTTCTTTTGCCCCTTCTTTTCTATTCCTTTTCGTTTAGCATTTCCCTAAAACTAATCCTATGGAACTAAACTATCCTACTGTATACGCTGTAGCTGTACAGCGTCTCGACTGCGCTATCGAAATCGTGCAGTCGAGTTATCGTCGACATTTTAGTCGATTCTACTAAAACATATATAGTCGAGTGGATAGTACTTGAGATTCTGCAGAGGGCTTAAATTCCCCGTGCAGGATCAAGTCTGACAACTGGAAAATGAAAAAGGGGAGAGAAACAAGGAGAAAATAACTCAGGGCATACATAGTACATAACATAAAGGGCAACCAGAGATAAAAGAGCGGTTAAACTCAGCGATCAACTCGCTCTAAACAAAAAAAAACGGTGTTTTGCACTTGCTCGATTTGGGGTAAACACGATTCGCGCGATGGGGCTAGTATTCTTTATTAGACCTATGATAATAAGTATTTATTTTGAAAACGGGGGCACAGGAACATGCCTTTAACGAATGAACAGCAAATGGAGATGGCGTCGGGCCATGCCGTCAGTTCATTTAGAAACGATTTCTTAGGCACTGGTCCCAAACCTAAACCATGTATACGTATTACTGAGAACTTTGGTAATTTTAATAGTTTAATCGAGGTAGTTTCAAGGGAAATAATGATTTGTTGATGAGTTGCAGTGAGTTCCTAGCAAGCGGTGTCCTAAGGGGATGTCGAGTTCTCGGGCGGTCGGGGCAGACCTCTAAACAGTGCTCTTATGGCTTTTTAAATAACGATCAAACAAGACACTGACACTACATGAGAGCAAAATAATTTAACTAAGGCAGTACGCAAAAACCGCTCCTTTCGGAAAGCAAACACCTTATGCTCAAGCTGAGATACTTAGAATTTGTTTAGTCTTTTGTATTCCCCAAATTTTTACAGATCACTGGGATAAACGAAATTTTGGGGCTTCCTTAAGCACAACGGAGGCTGGTCCCGCGTTCCTACCTGCGATGTCAGTTCGAGCTCAAACACGGCATGAGCGTTGAACGGTCAGTTAAACTGTAAGTTTTAAAGACACTGTAGGTTCACGATAGATATGGTATGGTACCCGTGGCTTGTCCGGATCAGTCACTAGGCGTTGCGAGTACGGACTACAATAAGTTCGTGTAGCGATGGCGGCGCGACGTTGGGCAGGCGTGAGAGGCGAGGTTTGGACAGCATGTTCAACTGCCGAAGTCGGAGATGCAGATTGTTCAGGAGTGTGGGGCGAGGGCTCATCCGGGTCTTGTGAGGCAAGCAATTCGACGAGACCTAGGTCGTTGACGTTAAATGGTCGTAGTGAACGACCGTTACCCGAGCGTTGTAGCGCTAAGGGCCTAGTTGGTTCGTCAGTCCGAACAGCCTGTTCCTGTTCCCGAAAGGTCGGAGCTGTATGTCGTCCGTACTCCGGAGAGAAGGTACTGGGAGGCTTATCAAGCGCGTAAAGGCAACCTAGCGGGATCTTGGATAGCAAGTTCCTGTGAAATAGCTGGCCATTCGGTGTTGGAGGTTCTGTCGGGATCACAAATAGTAACCTGTTTTGTTGCGGGGCTCCTGATGAGCCATGACCCGGAGTCCGAATGGTTAGTTGCTCTACTGCAGCGCGGTGTATGTCTGCCTGCGCTTGCGTGTATCCTAAGTTAGGTTATCCAATTTCTACACTAGTTACGTCGGATGCACCATCGATTTCTTGGCGTAACCAGTCGACTGCTTCTGGATCAGCAGCCTGTAATTCCCCAGCGAAATATTTATCAGCAAGGATAATTTCTCCTGGTTCCTGTAACGCAGCCTCGATATATGCAGGAGGAACGACTTTGAGTGTCAGCCATGTCAGGTAAGCTACTTAGTGGTCGATAACATGGTTTGGTGCGATTTATGTGAACGACATGGTCGGAAGCATTGGGTTGTCCGGAGAGCTTGATACAGATGCAGGGCAACATTATTTTGGTAATCTGGTATGGTCCACACCATCTGCGTTCTAGTTTGCATGATAATCCCGGTGCAGTGTAATATCAATAGACCCACACGTGGTCATTAACTCGATAGTCTGGGACCTTAATTTTACGATTGTAATAACGTTTCCTATATTCCCTAGCTGACTGCATGGAACGATATGCTCTATCCCTGATGGTGGCTAACCACCGCTATACATTTGCACGGTAAGCTTCTGCTCCAGGGTAATGCGGGATTCACGTTATAATGTCCCCAACAGTTGGAAGTTTTGTCCCCCTGTAGCGTAGACTATACCGTAAAGACGGTGACAGTGACACGCACACCATATAACAAAATATGAGGATGTCGGGCACACCCCTAGATACCTCATTTTTGCAATGTAGTATTTCGGTGTTTTATGCTTGCCAATGCGGTGTTTTAGGGTATCCTGTAGGCCCTATGTAAAATAACCCCACGGGGTGGCGGAAACCCTCAGCAAAACGAAAAAGCAACGACGGTTCATTGACACCGTCTGAAATAAACCAAACTATTAGCTAGCTTTGTTTGAAGTTTATTTGAAACTTTATTCAAAAACACAGGGGTGTCTAAGACACCCTCTATTCTAGGGTGTGCCTGCCACTGTGTGGGGTACATAAGTTCCAAGTGGTGGGGACATTATAACGTGAATCCCGCATAACGACCCCCGTCAGTTTGCGTTTCAATTCCACCCGGTACTCGGGGTTGGAATTCGTGCATAACCATAAATGGTGGGTAGTGTGTGGACGCGTGTACGGCTAAGTTGTAGGACATGATACAGTAGGGTACAACTTCACCCAATGTAGTGTGGTCATTTTCAGGTAATGCTACGTTTAGGAGAAATAATAGTGTACGGTTAAAACGCTCAATTTCCCCATTTGCCTTCGGGTTGTAACTTAAAGTTTCGCGTTTGAATGAGTGTAACTTAGCACATAGAGCCTCCATTACCTCTGAAACGAAACATCCTCCCCTGTCCGAAACTAATTCTTCCGATGCGCTGTAGCGGCACACCACATCCTCAACGAAGACCTTAGCGACACTCCTGGTAGCCTGGTCGGGCAAAGCGGCGGCTACGACTAGCTTCGTAAATTGATCGATGAAGGCAATTACGTACCGATTTCCGTTTGGGGACAAAACCCGGGTGTCCAATATGTCGACAAACATGGGTGCACTAGCCAATGGGTTCTCTCCAAGCGCGGCTCGAACATTTTGCGGTAAATTGCATGACCGCTGGCAGAGTACGCATCGTTTTACATATTCGTCCACGTCTTTACCAATGGTCTCCCAGTAATGGAATTGCTTGAGCTTGCTCAGCAGACGGTCTCTACCTGGATGCCCACCGAATAAAGTGTCGTGTTCGTGCTTGAGTATTTGCCGTATAAGCAGTCTGGGTAGGCATAGTTTAGGTCTATGATTGTTTGGAATGTTGGGATGTAGGTATAGAATAGTAGTGTCGGGGCAGAGCATGTAATGATGAGCTTCTAACTTAAGGGCGGTCGCTGCCTTTTCGTGAACTGGCGACCGACGAGTATGTAGGTACCACCATATAGGACCTAATGTTTATCCCTTCGTTGAATGTAAGGTATGTAATTGAGGAGGTTCCTCCCCTCGTATCGTTGGAAGAGTGGTAAGTATATGTGTTCACCAGTGTCGTAAACCTGTTCAGGGCGTTGTAATTGTACTCGCGGTTCACATGCATAGGCGACCCTAATTAAGGTGTAAAACTCCTCCACTTCTGGCAAACCGCCATACCTCTGTCTAATATTCGTCGGTAGGGTTTGGGGTCCAGCGAGTTCAGGTGTACCAGCAGTAGCACGGGTCGAGCTTTCGTTCGCCGCAACAGGAGCGGGCGGTGTCGGAGCAGTCGGGGGTTCCGGTGGTAGCGTGGGTCTAACAGATGGATCGGGTGCCGATGAAGGCCCAGGGATTGGTTCAATAGCGGTTCTTGTGTCAGTGCT
>JASANE010012556.1:0-13496 GCA_030248225.1 Trileptium ribeirensis
AACGGCTCGAAGTTTATTCGAGAGTTGCATTCGGCGTTCGTTCCTTCGAAACTCATCAGGCCTTTTTGGCCAGAGCTGTGCATAAACAAAAATATGAAACACATTATAAACGGGTGTGGCAAAGACCGCCAACTACAAACTACGAACACGTCGAGGTATTAAGCTATTTCTTTTATCACGAATATGTTTTCCCAAAAAGTATGTCAAATAGAGCTATGCGTACCTGATGGCGTCCGTAAAAGCTTCCGTCTAATCATCACAAAATTTCTTTTACATCCAGAGGATCTTTGAGAAATACCAGATAGAACCGCTAGAGAGAACATGGAATCAAAACAGCCTACGAAAAACCGAAAAATCGTAGTTTTGATTCTCATAGCCATAGGATAATACACAATATCGGGCTGATCCAGCCGTGGAAATAGGACAAGACATAACGATATGAACGCTTCGACGCAACTAATATAAGGAACAACTAGCTGTACCTGCTATTCAGAGACATTCCGCGGAGACGCTGGCGACGAGCGTTTATGAAGTTTATGGTCGTGCACGCAATGGATTGTACTAAGTGGAGATCGCGAATCAAACGGGTTTTGGCCCCAGACAGGTGAAACCGTACCTGGCTCATTTATGAACTTGACCATCGAATCGATTGCTTGTTTCACAATTTCGGGATCTTGTTTCATCAAATTGGAGAATGCGGTTTTCAGGCTATCCTGGAAACACTCCATCAAACCTATAAACACACTGATTAAGGGAATCTAAAACCTAGGCCCTTAATATCAGAATTTATTATTTTCAAATTGCAAATAAATAAAATCAAACGTGTTTAGATTAATAAAACTAACACTTATAGTCATGACCTAACAAAACCATATGTGACAATATTCTTAATGCTTAATTTTAATCTATCAATTTTACGCTAAACTTGCAGTATTCCTGGCCGAAATTCTGGAAACCAACCTTGTCAATTTCTATTTCTTAGCATTACGTCACCCCAGAAATTGGTCGACATTAATATTGTTTTCGATTAAATAAAATTTAGATCGCTTTCGATTTTGACGCGATTAATTTTAAAATTGATAAAACTTTTAATTGTATTTAATCTTGGTCGCGATAGCAGCTGACTGGTGTCAAGGTAAACCTTACATCTCTTAAGTAGGTTGTCGGATGATAATTATGTTTTGCTATTACAGAATGCTTTAACTAAGCAAGATGGCAAACGCAGAACTTCGAGGTATTCAAGATTTTACAACTCCACAATCAGGATCGCTCGAACTCGCTGAATCGTTATATATAACTTGAATGTAATAAGATCGAAATTCGCGAGTTAAACGGAATTGATGACAGCTTTAATTATTACAAGTAGCTTGTCTTATCACCAAGGTAGTGAATTCTGAGTGATTAATAGTAATTTAGACATGTAGACAGCCAAATTGAGCAATTTATTGCAAAATAGGCCACCGATAATCAGTCATATTGCTTAAATAGGTGAGAAGATATAGCTGATTATTGTGCTCCCAGTCTACAAATATGTAGAAGATAAATTAGGCTGTAAAATCAGTCCAAAAACACCCATATAGCTCTAGCGGTTACAGAGATATTACCACTTTTGTGTATTTTGGGTCTCATTGAACCATTGGCAAACCATTGTTGATCCAACCCCGCAGCGTAACTAATGTCAGCAGTAGCACACCATCTTCAGCTACATTGAGGTTTGCCATGTTCTACAAAATGAGACCAAAAACGGCCATATACATAGAGTCGTTGTAGAGATATTAGCATTTTCGTGTATTTTGGGTCTCGTGGGCGCATTTTAGAACCAGTTTTGACCCAAATCCTGCACCCTAGGAAAATCACGTAGCAAAGCATTATATACAGTCTTATAGAGGCTTACTTACTTAACAAAATGAGCCCAATTTCATTCGAATATCTTCACCGGTGGCGTAATTTTTGGGCCCTTTTATCACCCTACACGAGCTCTTTTGGTCTGCTTTCTCTGGGGAAGATGTTGGAATCGGTCTTCGCGCCCAACTCGTGCCTTGCAAGCATAATTGGATGCATACCACGCAAATACAATTTTGTTCTTATAGTATTCAGTAACTATGAAAATCTTGAAGCCTATTAATTTTTGCATTATACATGTATAAATACACTGAAAAAGCCAAAACTTTGCCCACTTTTCCTGCCAAAGTCAATTATTTGAGCCCCCTACACTGCACCACAAAATTCCTGATGTACCAATACTGATTTAAAACAATGAAATCAACGCGTTTAACAGATTAAATAAGCCTATGAGTCCAACAAGTTCATCCTCCAACAAGAAAGAATAAAACGACTCAAATTTTGTTAATTTCACCTTTTGGAATAGTTTTTAACGTTGACTCGCAGCTGGAAAGCGACTGCTCTAATAGAGCAGGGAGCAAATCGTCGGAATAGCTCAAACATAAAGCCAGGCAGACAACTAGATTTAAGAACAGAGTTATGTGTTACAAAAACAAACCAACAAATTTTTTGGACAATAATTAGCCGCTATTAGAAGAAATTCCGCTCGCTTTCAATTTTTATTCACGTCACTTTTTAACTTAGTGTTCGAAACGATCCAATTTAGACACTTACTGCATAGTGTGCACACTTTGCATCCAATCGGATCTGGTCGATCCCATTTATAATATCATCCGAATCGGATGGTATGGTGTGAAAAATACACTGGGCACACAGTAGACCAAGAATAAATTGGTCATATCACATCGGATACAGTGTGGACATTCGGATTGGATCGAACACAAGGTGTTGGCTATGTGATTCTGACTTTGTCTTTAGTGCGTCATTGATTTTTTCTGTACTATTCTTTGGGTATGTCCGTTTGATATACATGATATGCATTACAACGCTTATTTAAGCCTATATTTTATTATTTAAAATTCGTAGCACTCTGCTCATCAAGTAATGTACATACAAAAAACCGCCAAATTAATATGGGAGTCCAATGTTGAAAAACACTGAATTTTGCTTCCTTTGTAGCCGAGCGCATGTGGGTTCATTCAAAATGATACCACAAGCTGAGGCAACGAACCATTGCAGGGATAATTTGTCCGAGACACACTCGGAGTCTAGTTTAAACTTTACATGGAATCAAAATATAAGTATATAATGCTCGTACGTAGACGAGCCAAACTAACCTTACTACCGGATGAGCTTAGTTCGGCAACAGCGTCTTCTCCGACTAACTGTTTCAACTGAGGTAAAGCTAAAAACCGAAAAAAGTAACTCTGCAAATGAATATACAAAATCTTTAGCGAGAACAAAAAGTTGTGCCAGTTTGAGTACTAATCTGCCGACGTTATAAATACACAATAATCTTCACAAGGCCACATTGTAGTGTCCTAAGCATAAGGTTTCCTAATTGCAAACGATTTCAGAAGGACCTGCAAAGGCTTTAGTATTGGTGAGGTGCTTACAACACACGATATTTGACTCGAGAAATTAGCTATACGACACAGAGAACTGCTAGAAAATGAGTACCCGTTTTATGCAATTTGTTACTGAAATACAGTCGCCGACAAAAGTCCGCGTTGGGACAAAATTGCGTCTGTCCGAGTCCAGACACAATTTCGTCCGTTTGCGTTTACCTTCGTCCGCGTCTGCACTTACTTTTGGCCGTGACTATCGGTGGCATCTGACTGGACGCCATGTCGAAATCATACAGTACTAATTAAATTCTTCCAGCTTACATAGGTATCGCGAAACAGGAAAAATAAATAAAATAAATGGAAGAAATAAAACATATGGAAGTATCTAAATAAGTTGCCACTTACCGTTACAGTGCGACACAATCTCTGAAATCGGACGAAAACCACACATCATTTCAAATGGCGTCAGCGCGATCGCCATTTCAGGTTTGTGATTAGAATCCGGATAGTTCTTTGGATCGTTGGCGTGAAGTATTTGGGCTTGATCCTGAAATGAATAAGAGCTGAACTGTAACAATAACGATGTAGCATTAATGAAAAACACAAATCGATATAACGATTGCAGCAGATGTGCATAGCTATCTACTGAATTATTATGAGACTACTTAGTGATATCATGGCAATCATACCTATCAATCATTTGTCGCATTCCCGGTCGGCAGTAAAACGTCCGGGGAGTTTACTAAGCTCGTTCGGTGGCACTACAATATGTTCTTGTAAAAGAGCACTTTTCTACGAAAGAGGGCGGTGACAATCCAAATAACGTTTAGCGAAAACAAGTCAGTGTGGCCGTTTTGCTCTTGGAACAATAAATGAATTCCAATCAATTTTTAATGAAAGGGATACTGGGCTTCTGAATAACCACTAATCGAATTGGGTCAAATAAAGTTCCGTTCCGACTCCCTAGACAAAGGCAAGGAGAGTAAACTAAAATAAACCGTCTGAATCTACAACATACTGCGGAACCAGAGCCAAAAAACTACTTCCCAAACATCATTGACCAGCATCGCTATATAAGACATCTTGTACGTCATCGGTGAATCAGTGGGTTCGTGGCTTATTTTGGAGAAGCCACAATTTTCAAACGTCACTCCAATAATACAATTGAGCAAGCAAACTAGAATTGTTAGAAAAAACATATATTGCACTGATTTTAAAGCAGACCTAAGAGATAAAATCATAAGAAAACGTGGCATATATACGACGACAAACACTGAAAAATTAAAGACAAATCAAAGCATACAAACCTTCGTTGGATGAACTTGAACTGACAGAGCCTGATTCACCGAAAGAACCTTGAACAAAAGAGGCAGCTGGCCGTCGCGGACTGTCGAGTTCAGCCGATAGCCAAGTACCCGAGGATTTTTCGACAGCCACTCTGAAAGTGCTTCTCCACTATCGAACAATTTCGACGGACCTTTGCAATGGGTTCCCATCCAAAGCTGAAAAATCGCATAAAGCTGTATTATCTAGATAGATCATAAGTAAGTCGCAAGCGAGGGTGAACCGAAGCGAGCGTGGTTGCGCATTTTTATTATATTTTGTTTAATCACCCGTAACAGGCTGTGTTTGATGAATATACCATCCCAAAACCTCTTGAACCCTTGAAAACCTTAAAACCCCGTCGACCCTAAACGCAACGATAACAACTGACAACGCATCAAGTGTTTGTGCTGGTCTCTAGATAACCACACCTCGCACTCAGCCTACCGGAAACATATATAGACAATTCTTAATTACCTGTACTCAATACGTTACCAAGCAACTAAAATGAGACTATATTCTGGAAATCGGGTTCATTGACCCTAAGCCCAATGAAAACCAATGAAATATGCACGGTGGATAACCAAATCATTGTATTCAGCCTTAAGAAATACCTATACAGACCATTCTTGATACCCTCCACGCAAAACATAATCAGACAAATTAAACCGCACTTCATATTGAAAATTATATTAGTCGACCAGAAACCCTTGAATCCCCAAGAAAGTAATATAGTCACGTTTTACTCTAGATAGCAAAATTATCATATCAGGCGAGCTAGAAAACCCAAGACACTGTCATTGTAACGTAAAAACGACCAATAACAAAGTGAAATTCGAAAAATCGCCACTTCTGGCAAAAAGTGTATCAACCATATTTCGAACTCACAGCAGCCCCCACAAAAAGTCTTAGTTAGCAAGTTGTAGAACTCAATGAGCTAATTCTTATTTTTCGATCCAACGCCTGTGCCACGAGATATGGGCTGCTAAAAACTGGTACCCGTATTGCCAAATTTGTCAAAGAACCCTTCAAAACCTGTTTGAAATCCGGAAGATGTGGTCGAAGCTGTTCGCGTTCAACGAATAGATACATCCTCCTCACTTTTGCTATCAAATAAAAAATTTTATTGAAATCCATCCATCCGAACATGAGTTATCAATGACTGAAACATACAAAAAGAAATTTTCACGATTTTCCCCTTAGCGACCTCAATGGGAACCCTGTTTCAATGATAACCCAATAAATACGTTATAACATGAATGTGGTATGGCATGACTTGGCAAAATGGTATGAAATCTGAGTTTCCGAATACGAAAAGCGTTGTTTAGCTGTGTAATGTAATGATGGATCAGACAAAAATGCGTGGGGCAACCCGAGCCAGGCGGAACCTGAGAACAAAAGAACATTGTCTCTGGAAGAACCACACAGAAATATAAAACCCAGCTCGCAGTGGTGTCATCTACTGAACGAGTTGTTCAACATGCTTCTACCAATGGTCCTTATTAATAATATGAGTTTTGAGGAATCAACTAAGAGCTCGGAAATATTTAATAGCGTAGAAATGTCTAGGCAAGGACCCGCTCTCATATATTACAATTTTGAGCTAATGAATTTTATTTTATTCGGTTATGTTTATAGAAGGATAGCAGGATAGTATCAATAGTTAGAGCAATGGTTTCCACATAAGTTAGCTTTCTAATTGTAGAGTCATCAACAAGTCGAACATTAGTGATTGGGTCTTTCTGTTGGAAGATGGGCGGCAATGAGGAAAGATACAAACTGATTACAGATAGGGCTTTTGCTCCGAAATTTCTAATGCAGAACACCCTACACAAATAAAGATAATGCCTTTGCTCATACATTAATGTTCCACAAACTGATTAATATACTAATAACTCGCAAAGTGGGTGAAACGTACCGAGTGTGCCAACTCTGTGCTTACTGACGATTTTGTCGTTCCAAATTCAGGTCACTAAGAACGCTTAAAGTTCTATTATAGCAATTATACAACAGAAATTCTTCAATGACTATGCTACGGGCATTTTAGTCGCATATCAAAAGCTGAGAACTCTTAATTTCGTCTTCCAATAACAAAAAAATGCTTAACAGCAAAGGTTTAGCAATCGACGAGAGGATTTTGTTTTTGGATTATGGATGAGAAAAGTAGAGCTTTTTTCGCTCTAAGCATCTATCTCGAGATATAGTCCAGAAAGATAGATAACCAGATGGCTAAATTTCAAAAAATGTTATCCTTCACCAATCGGGGTCCATTTTGACCCGGAAGACGTGGTTGGCAAGTTTAGCGTCCAATGAAAAAGCACGACTGAATTTGTGATCAAATAAAAAATAGTGAAAATCCATCGATCCGGTGATGAGTTATGATCTCCACACATGGACAACAAAAAAGATTTTTTTTTCGACTTTCATAGCTAGCAACGTTATTGGTGGCAATCCGCTCGCCTCGCTCGCTCCATTTCAACCACTAAACACAACTAAAGTACCAAAATGTTCTCAAAAAATAGCCAAACGAAAATTCTGTTTAAAGATTGGTTCACACGTCAAACTTTTTGCTCAAATTTTGAGCTAAAAGTTTGACCAAGTTTTAAGCTAAAATTTCGGTCAAAATTTGGTAGCATTATTTCGTACGTTTGGCAATTTGAAATTGTTACCACTGTTCAAACTTCTCTAGCATATTGCTTTAGCCAATCAGGGTAAAGAAAAAGAACTTGACAAATTTTGAGCTCAAACTTTGGTGCACGGTTGTTTGTCATATTTTTCCATTAGATATTACATTCAAGATTTAAGCTCAAATTTTGAGCCAAAAGTTGGATGTGTGAAAGCAGCTTAATATTCCATTCCATGAAATCCTCGGAAACTCCAAAAAACAAAACATAATGACGCTCGATGATACCTCTGCGTAAGGCATGTCCTCAATCGTAAATCCTTTGCCAAGTGCTGCTGCGCCGAACTGTGCCACCTTACTCTCATCACCGCGTTTGCCCCATGCATAGTTCTGAACAGCGCATTGGATTCGAACTGCCATCGCGCGCTGTTATTATGATAAAATTATGAATACTATTAGATTAAAGCGTTAGTTAATATTACAAAATACATACTGGCATTGGAATGTTATGTACTTCACTGAAAACAAAAATGAACCCGTTAGAGTTATATAACGGTAAATGTGACCAAAAAAACCAATTTTCCTCCTCCACCACCACCACATCCTTTAGAGTCGATTGGTTCCATCGCGCGTGCAACGGGCTCGACTGCATTCAGCACTCAGTTCTCCTCATGTTAACAATAAAAGTTGTTGTTGAATGTTACCCAAAGTGGTGGCACAAATTTATCTCAACAAACCTCCACTTAAAACCGAGACTCGGATCAATAATTGAAATAATTAGGACTCCAATTTTATTTCTTTAACGCGACTGTATCTGAATCACAGTGCCGTTAATAAGAATATAAAACTGTAAAATCAACACAGTTCGTTGCGCAGTATACGTTTGGCCACATTGTTATTTGTACGATCTGACAGAATCATTGAAGATCCATTACGCAGCAACTCCAGCGCTGTTCGACGGCACATGGGAACATGGTTTCAAACCAAACACCATGTTTTCGCCGCTATACAAAATACCCAATTATTCCATGAAGGTATAGCTTTAGTCCTAATAGCGGACTAAGATTCGATCAGCGAAAATGTTGACAAAAGATGCCAATTCTTTTGTTCCAAACATAGTTAGACAGCAACAGAAGTTATGAATTGAAATTGTGCATTACTCCGATATAGTATATATTGAAAATGCACCCACAAACTACTTCAGATATTGTGCGGGGAGAAGCTACGTCAGCAGGACAAGCTGAAACTCGTCACATCTGGGAAGGAGGCAACATTAGATAAAACAGATTTGGAGAATAATGCCTTCAAATGGTAGGGCGTTAGCCCCTCAGGGTACAACTGCACTTCTCACGCCAAATTTGTTCCGTCTAAGCCTCGCGCACTGCAGGCATGCTGAAATGTTGAGCAAGGCAAGCAGAAGCAGCAGTTCAGCTAGCAAAAAATCTCTATTTCTGAGTTGATTACGATGACAGTTTTCCGTGAGTAAACTTAAGGTACGCCACTACCATTACTCTTCTGTCATTAGCGACTGGCGATCGCCTGCTCGGTGTACTAAGCATCCGTACAGACATAATAGAATCTAAAATTGTCAGTTTGGGCAACGCATCCAAAACGTTAAGAAACAAAGTATTGGCCTACTAACGAATAGTTCTAATGCATTAAGTAACGAATTAGTGACAGTTTGACATTTGAACCGAAAAATTTGTCATCGAACGAAAATACGCCCGTTTAGTGATTTAGTGACTACACACCACATGTGACGTTAACGAACTACAATTATCATTAACAAACCGAAACGTGCTAGCGTAACGAAAAATTGCGGAACACGAGTTGCCACGTTGTGCGCTGTGAAACGAAATCGTGGCCCAATAGCAAATAGGTCCATTGTGTTAGCGAACAGAAATTACTATAGTCACTACTACCCAGATACCCGCATGTCGGGTAAACGGGTAGTCTGCGTCGATTACCAGGACAGCAGTCGGGTATCCGGGTATTAGGTATTTTAGATGTTGCCTATAACTTATTTTACGCCGTCTTACCAAAAAATTATTTTCTTGACTTAAGAGATATAAACTCAAAAGCAAGATAAGTGAAATAGAAGTACGCAGCATATGGACACGTATTATTAATACACATGATTCGCACGAAGTCCAGGTTCCTACTTTGAACATTAGAGATTTTAATTTGAACAGAAGGTTTATCCTAATAAGGACAGTAACGAATTTCTATTATTATATAAGCCAAAGCTACTGGTATGTGTCTCGGAAACTTGTAGCAATAAGTAGAGTACCTTATATTCACAACTTTAATAGTTTGCGTTGTAAAAATATAGAAATTAACGAGGCGAGAACGCAATAACGAAATTACCAGGCAACTACAAAAGCTTAAGTTCTGGAAATTTGGGAGGAATCTGAGCAAATATGTAACAAAAAATTAACGAACTCATGCCAGATTCCGCAACATACAACTTTTATTTTGTGGTATATCTAACTTCAAAAAACTTTTAGTCCGGCTTCCGGCCCGGCAACATGAGCCACTATATATCTGCAAAATACAACGGTGTCTCAAGGTTTTAAAACAGTGTATTACCAACCTGCACGTGTACCGGATTTAAGCATTCTACAATTATGGTTTGTGTAAGCTTAAACATTCTGTACGGGTAGGATGTCCCTTTCGAAAAATGACTGATCTTAAATGATTAGATTCGGAAGACTAATAATACAAACACAACATAAATGTATATTTACGATTGTTATATACAAACCATAGTGTAATAACAAAAAAGTTACATATATTGATGCATTTATGTGTTTACGAAATCCCAAATACGCGATATTGTTTATGCAAAGCGAAACCGTTGCCAGGTTTTGGCCATTGAGTCGTTACTTTTAAACCCATCCATACTCATGGGGGAGAGGCGTGGATTAGCATCCTGAGTCTCGGACCCCTCTTTGGGGCGATGCCCATTCCCTGGAAGGTAGTCCAATCCCTCTGAGACAGTGCATCCTTTACGCAGAAGGCGGACGAAAATTTTTGTAAAAATCGACACAATATGGCAAAATATTGCTTTTGCATATGGGATATGTATTCCGTGGGCTGGGCGATGCAAGAAATGTATCGAATTTATGTATATTATAGGTCTTAGCCGACTGCCACTATCTACAGCAAAAACAGCCAAACACCCTCAGGGTATAGTACCAGCTGCAATATGAAACCTAAACCTATGCGATTTTGACTTAAAAATAGTTCATTAAACATGACGCATGGAAAAAGAAACATACAATGTTCTCTTAACACTCTTTTATAACTAATATTCTCTTTACATACAAATATTCTCTCAACATACTTAATATTCTCTTGTCATTACCAGTACGTGCCGATAATTAAAAACAATAAATTAGATTAGAATAAATTACGGTAAAAAAATTAGCGATATCCGCATATTCGTTCATGAGTTATGGTCGTAGCTGTAATGAAAAACTAAGTTAATGCAGTCGCAGTAACCAAGAAACAGGATGATTTGTGTTTAGCATAAAATTTGCAACTACATGCTGCGCTGAGACCATAAAATGTTTACTATATATTAGTCAAAGTAAGACCATGAATTTCAGTGGCTTGCTGTATGTAATTAGCAACAAACTCGATAATATATGAACAATTTATTACCTGTTTTTGGAGAGCAATAATTAGTGTAGAAGCATGCGGTAGCCCTATTTTCTGGCATATAGATCGAGTCAAAATGAAAAGTGAAAAGACAAAGTATATGTAATTTTGGATAAAATATATAGGATTTAGCCTGTTAATTCCGCTATAAAAGGGGGACTATTAGTAACTCAAAAACTGCATGCATATTTCAACATAGGACACACGTACCGCACATATTTATTTTACCTGATGCAACGATTTCCAAGTAATGTTTGATAACAGTAAAATTCCTCTAAATTTCCAAAAATCACAGGTTTTGCATGGCGGAGGTTGTCGCATATTCATTTTTTAAGCTTTCTATCTAATGGTGTATGTGCTGTGAATGTTCGAACCAAATTAGCAAATAATCCCAAACTATACATAACAACAACTCAACCGACAACTTGTTGGTCCAAAGTATGGGTTTTGACAACGTTAGGGTCTCATGAAGGAGTTGTTCTGTTTATATCATCACTACAGGTATGTTGTTTAAAACACTTTAACGCCTTATGCTTCGAAATAAACTTTTGTTCAATGAGGCTCTCGCTTGCAAAAAAAACAAAAGAATACAGTGGCGTTATGGAACTGAAAAATGTCGAAATCGGATAAGGCTATTGAAATCCGAGTTTTGTTCCCTAACAATATTTTGTACTTGGTGTCAAAAGAGGTTGTTTGGGGCACATCTTAAGTTTACTCTTGCATTACAGGGAAAATATTCCGTTCTAGGCAAAAAAGGTAAAATTAGTAGTAATTAACGCAAGACGCATAAATGCAGGTAAAATAAATACGTAAATATCGCTATTTTAAAAATCTTTGTTTAAGCGCTTTCTACAAGTCAACCTAGCAGCTATGTAAAACATGCTCTTTTATGCATGACAATTACGCTATTGTAACCGGAAGGATGTTTTGCGAATATATGACCTTAAATATTACCAATTACCATTTTTAGCGATTTTCCATTTTCGGGCTTTTATAGACGATTCCGGTCCTTGTGACAATTTATCAGCCTAGCTTTACTATTTGCTAAATATATTTGCAAGGTCTCGCTCGGCCCAAAAAATGTCACACTGGCTGATCGCAGCTAACCAAGCATGGCGTTAGAGCCGCGGCAGACTGACAAAATCCGGCCCTGTTGCACGCATCTTAAGGCAAATGATGCATAACACCCACGTTATTATGTCCTTTGCCGTTATCCCCCCAGCCGGAATTTGGTCAATTTTGAAGATACAGTACTGATTTTGGCGTAGCAATCGATTCAGCTCGATGAGGCGGTTCAGAAAATACTCTTTTTACCCACATCCCTGAAAAAATTTTCTTCCATTTTTTGAGGTACCAATGTGTTCAGTTCAGGTTCATCTAACCAAACCCTTAGGAACACAAATTTTTTTTTCGGAACATGGTCATGTTCAATACCGTTCGACTCGGCTTGATGAGAGAAATCTATGGTGTGGAGTTTATTGAAGTATACGCCACCGTTAGAAAGTTATGAGGGCCCAAGTAACCCTGCGAAGAGGTACATTATAACGTTAGAAAAAAGAACAGCTTAGAGCGGGGGCGGCAGCCCCAACTTAGGCTTACATACCGGTAGATTTCTCTCATCAAGCCGAGTCGAAAGGTATCCAACATGACAAGAAGAAAAAAATTTTGGGTTCCCAAGGGGGACACTATTGGGACATCAAAAAACTTTTTGGGGGTAAAGTGAGTATTTTCTGAACCGCCTCATCGAGCTGAATCGATTGGTACCAAAGTCAGCGCTGTATCTTCAAATTTGACCAAATTCGAGCTGAAGGGGCTAACGGAAAAGAACTATATTTGCATTAAACCTCTAAAAAGGATCAATTTCATTATTGAATTAATGTCCACATACACCTAGGGAGTAGTATAATAGGCACAAAATACCCACACTCCACCGTGGAGCCATCAGGGCAGCTACAGTAATCACTCATAGTTTCCGCTATACCAACTCTGCTCAGAGCTCTACCAACCTTATAAATATACAGACAATCCGCGCCAAATTTTTGGTGTAACAAATCACCCATCAACAAATAAACGTTTTGCTACAAGTGTTTGCTTCTGAAACAATTTCATTAATTAATGATCAGCTTCTTAGTAACAATTCCTTAGGGTAGCAAGGCGATGCCGATTGGGTTAGTAAATCACGAATTAAGAACTAATTAGTGCTTGTGTTTGCAATAGTTTTACAGTTACAATTTGAAGTTTTTTTCTGAATTCGAGCTGCATGATGTTCGGACGCACTTAGCGTACGCGTTAATGTTTTAATTTTGATCGGTTGCTTGGCTTACTCTGATATCATAAACAAGCTGCAGCCGCACCGGTCTGTGAGTTTAAAATTCGTGGTCCAGGAATGTGATTTTAAGTGTGCGCTCGGTAAATAGCTATAACCAGCAATGAGTTTCTGTATCGGGTTCGTGGCCGAAAGCGTGAATCGGGCGTAG
>JASANE010012558.1:0-35368 GCA_030248225.1 Trileptium ribeirensis
AACCGGGCAAGAGGGACTATATGGATCCAAAGGCATTTAGACCAATCTGTCTATCTTCCTTTCTTCTTAAAACTGTGGAGAAAATCATTGATAATTACATTAGGGATGTGATACTGGTCAAGTATCCGCTACATCGGAATCAGCATGCGTACAGGTGTGGTAGGAGTACAATCTCGGCCCTGCATGCTATCACATCTTGAATTGAATGGGAGATGCACAAAGGCAAATACGTGGTTGCTGTTTTTACGGATGTGTCTAGAGCTTTTGACAGTACTATGATAGAATACACTTTAGCCGGTCTCAGCCGATTCCAGTTGCCGCAATATATTAAGAACTGGATAAAAACCTTGCATAACTCAGGAATAGTTGTGGCAAAATTTGGTAAGACAACTTCCAGCGTCAGAGCTACAAGGGGTTTCCCGCAAGGAGGTGTACTATCACCCCTGCTGTGGAGTTTAGTTGTGGATGATCTTTTGGCTTATTTTGACAAATCGAGAGTTTTGAGTATTGCATACTCAATGATGTTAGTTTACTTTGCTCGGCCACTTCTCTGGGTGTGGCATGTAGACGTATGCAAAATGCGCTTAACTCGATGCTACGTTGGAGTAGTAGAAGAGGTCTCTTCATAAGTCCGAGTAAAACGAATCTTATGATTATCACTCGTAAGAGATCAAGGGATGAATACAGGGACATAACCTTGAACGGTACTATCTTGATGCCTTGCGATAACGTAAAATATTTAGTGTTGTATCTAGACTCAAAGATAATTTGGAGATATCATATTGAACAGGCATCTCAGAAGGCAATAAAACTTCTCTTTGCTATAAAGGGTTCAGTTAGCGTTAATTGGGGGCTACGGCCAAAGTCGATGTCCTACCTCTATACTGCGGTAGTGCTTCCATCTCTAACTTATGGCTGTGCTATGTCGTGGCACAGAAGCAAATTGAAAACTTATTTGGGAAAATTTTTTAAGGTTCACAATCTGGCCTGTCGTATGATTACAGGTTCACTTCGTTCTGCTCCTCTGGAGGGCCTAGAGGCCATTATGGGAATTAGACCTACTGATCTCATTATCGATCAATTGTCAGTTGAAAGTTACTATCACCTGATAACCACTGGGCTATGGCTTGCTCAGTGCGAGGACAGTAGATATTATAAGTTTCAGATTCGCCCGAGGCATAATGTGATACTGTAGTAATGCCAACGGGCAGAATTTTAAGATTTTTCAGTTGGAATAGGAAATTGTGTGTAAGACATGAGAGAACCCCGTCATATGGCGATCTCGTTTGCTATACTGACGGTTCTTACATTGACACAGATCTTGGAGTTAGAGTAGGGGCAGGAGCCGTTATTGATAACACACATAGATTGTATTTCGCCTAGGGTCCAAGGCAACGATTTTCCAGGCAGAAATTGTTGCAATCTGTAGATGTGCCCAGCATGGTGTGGAACAAGGTACTAGGGGAAAGAATATCTGGATCTTCAGTAACAGCCAGGCTTCACTTAAGGCTTTGGACAAGGCAGTGGTATCGTCAGCCACTGTTTTTGAATGCCATAAGAAATTAAATAGACTAGGTGCCGAAAATGTGCTCTGTTTGTCTTGGGTCAAGGGACACTCAGGCATAACGGGTAACGAAATTGCAGACAGCCTTGCAAAGAAGGGGCTTTGCTGAAGGTGTTTGGGCCGGAACCTTGTGTTCCAGTTTCCTCTTCACATAAATTGCAGGCAGACAAGGATTTTCTTTCCTGAAGTCAATTATAGGAGATGTCGCTTCCTGTGGAAGCTTAGCAAAGATAGGTTGCGGATTGCTATACATGTTTTAACTGGGCATAATCTTTTAAATGCCCATCTTAAGGTTATGAAACTAAGAGAAGTGGTCTCTGCGAATATTGTCGCCAGGATGCTGAAACGTCTGAACACTTTGTCTTCAGATGTAAAAAATGGGGTGAAGCTAGGCAAAAATTCTTAGGTGCTCAACAACTAGCAGTTACTAATGGTAGGACAATGTGTTTAAGCAAATTAATAAGATTTTGCGTTGCAACTCAGAGGTTTGATTTGGTTTAATAAGAATTAGAACACGGTGATGCAAAGGCTCCTACTATTGGATCTGTGCAAAATTTCACACCGATACTCAAAGTCTAATCTAATCTAACTACTAGCGTTTCTGTTATTTCAATTTATATACTATACACTAGGTTTTTTTGGGTCCACAAGTTTGTCTGGACCCAAATGTTTTTGCTGGTCCCAGGGCAGTTTCGGTTTCGGAGACATAGGATTTGCAAATAAATTCTCTTACAAATTGCAGGATTTTAGCCGTTCGTGCTTATATGTGCACATAGTTGCTTACTGCTGGTTTCATTTATGGCTCTTGTCCTTTATCCTGGCTTGGGACAGGCAGAGAATAATTTATGTATTTGTAATAATGTAAAATTGCGTTTAATAATTGCATTTTTTTATTGTGTAAAAATTCGTGAAATTCTCGAGACAAAAATTGTAAATCTGAACCCAGAGTTTAAGGTCTGGACCCAAGCTGGACCCAGGGTCCGTTTTGAAAAAAAACCTGACTATACAGGAACAACATAGTAGTTTAACCTTCGCGGTCGATTAACGGTGTCGGAGCTTTTTTGCCAGGCATAGTGGCTCCTGGATTGTAAGTGGATTAAGCTAATTGATCTTTTGTGTGAAAGCTATCACAGTAAACCGCAAGAGCACCACGCACTTGTTCATTAACCGGTCAATCTCCTACCGCATATGTAGCCGATACTTATTATCAGAAGAGGCGGCTGGCACAATTGTATCCAAACTTTTGTGTTTATATCCAATTTAAACATATTTATGCCGTTGTTTAATCCTTGGAAGTGTACTCTATTTAAATAAGACAGGAATATTGTCGAAATAAAACGTGTGGCAACTACATTTTGTTTTCGTTCGATGTAGGTATCGTACGCGAAATGCGATCTTTGCTGCCTATAAAGTCAGATGATCCTTTTCATGTGTCAAGCCCTGAGGCATCCTCAGATCGTAAGTACTGTTGTATATCTGTTTCAAATATTTACTTTCATTTTCGATGTTGCTTAAAAATCGGGGTTCTGCTAGGAGAGAAATAGTAGCATGTATGTATAATATAATTATATATAAATATTCGCCATCCCGTATTGACCCCCTTTCTGAACTTGAGCACGACAGCCCCCATTGCCATGTGCCCGCCGGGCCATCAGCGCAGTGGGAGTGCAATATCGTAGTTATTAAGTAAACAACCTTCGAAAGTAATATAATGCCCAATGACTTATATCACTACGGAGCAGAAATAGAATCTGTTTTCTGAAATTGAAGCAAGGTAATGTTATTCATTTTTCCGCGTAATTAAACAAGTCTGCAGCATTCTACGGCGAATTTATCTTCTCGTTTTCGCCTTTGCTGAAGCTAGTAAATTCCAAAAGTTACTGACTGTTATACATAGTAAATATTATTCCTTGAACTTCTGTAACGCTGTTGCAGTTCAAACCAAAGGGTCGTGATTTTTATAACACTACAAGTCCCATAACGAGTGCTCTTAATCATTCCCAGCTTTAACAGATAGGTGTCCAGATAAATATGGCCAGCCAGTCGCGAGATCATCGTGCTGAATATTGACTTGTTGTTGTTGCACAAATAGCTATGTAGTTAGGATTTGTCACACTTAGACACCCTTAGCTGTCTGCAACCACCTGTTGAAGTATTTGAAGCACGTCACACATTATTGGACTATAAAAAGATTATCAGTTAAAAATCGGTTTGACGGGAATAAACTTTATTATATCAGTTTAACAGAAGATATTTAATAATATAATCTATACATTTTGTGCAGCGTTATCGTGTAACAGCAAGAACTTATAGGCTTTTTGCAGTTAACGCAATCACATGGAATGAACTAACATCATGTACTTGTACCTATTGAAATTTTAAACTGATGGTTATTATCATCTATAACCACTCCATTTTTGTACTATCTAGCTGTTTAGTAATTTTTGTTTCAGCAACTCATCCGATTCCGATGTCCCAGAAATCTGTCTTTGAGCTGTTGACAGGTATGTACTGTGGGCGGTTCAGATTTGGTGTTTAAATTTGCTGGTATACTAAAATAATGTGGGTGGCAAAGATTTAAATATAGTTGAATTGCGCAGTTATTTTTGGCTTCTCCCAGTTGAGCACCTTCCCCTCACCCAGATCTTCTTTTTACTTTGTTGTCGGATAAAAATATGCCAATTTTTCATTGCCTGTCTCAAAAAATGTTCTCATTTTTGCCAAATATTTTTGAAAGTACCAACTTATTTAAAAACACTTAAACCATACAGCTTATTGTTATCGATAATTTCTGAAAATCTGTGTTAATGTCCGATATAGATTCCTGGTTTTATGCTTCCGTAAAAGGGATTGGTTATTTATTGAAAAAGAGGCAATGAGTTTTTGAGATTTCTGTGCCATTATCACTGGTGGTGCCATTTCTCGAATCATCGCCTGTGCTCGGAACTGTCGTGAAAATCCCTTTTTATGTAAATTCAGATTTGTATGTTCTAGATAACGCTCCTGATGCGAAATAATAGGGTTATTTCATTCCATATTTATAAAATTTGTAAGAATACGTCTTTTTAAATACTTTCGAAAATTGGTTCTTTTTTATTTCTGTTTTGTTTGCCAATGTGTGCGAGATAGAGTTTGTTTATTACGCGGTCCGTCAAAGATTCCAACGTCATTGCAGCGTAAATAATACTGTTTTTCAGCTTCATTATAGGCTGTTAAGGATTCTGGCAATATTTATCGGATGCCATTATATCCTTTCTTTAACGTTATTCATTTTTTCAAATGCATAAAAGTTTGAAACTCTCGTATCAATATTTTAATAGTTTATTGCCGCTGCACAATGATAATTTTAGACGAAACTTCTCAAAATTTGCATTTTTAAGTATTTTAATAATGTATTGATAATGTCATTCGATTTGGCTCGTCGACACAAATTCATTGGTGCATAAATTAGCCTGATCAAGTGATGCATTCAAAAGTTGCAGCTCAAAAAAGGATTTGCCACTTGTAAAACACATTGTAAATTTAGAACATGCGCAAAGAACAGAATAACTAAAATCGTCTTCACCGCAGCAGCAGTAGCGGGTTTCTTTGGTAATATGGATATTGTTAAATAAGCACCTAGGTCGACGAATTCTCAACTACCGCACAAAATGTTGGACTTTAATAATAATTGAAAAGAAGAAACAAAAAGAAATACTAAGCAAAACCAGAAACAGAATCTTCATGTCTAGCTATGTAATACATGGGTATTATACTAATCTCAACAGGATTATAATGCAGAAACCAGCAGAAATTCGTTTAGACCGTCGCTGTCGCAAACTTCTACTCGGACGTAGCGAACAGTAGCAAAAGGCACAACCTGGTGACCATATCTTTGCGTCAAAGTAGCATAATGGGTTATGCTTCTGTTCTATGAGGCTATTTATTTGGCACAAAAATTGGGCATTTTCTCGACGTTAGCGCACTAAAGGCGCAACGATAGTTGGGAATATTTTATTTTTTGTACTTTGTTTACATATTATGTAACGTTCAATAACCCGTCAATACCTTCTGAACTTTCCAGTTACATTTCATTAATTATTAACTTGAAACATTTCAGTCTGTTTTAATTAGAAGGTAGTTTTGGTGAAGCCTCTAGCGTTTGTTATTCTTTCATGCGATATATCCAATTTTTAAACAAGTTCTATATTTTTTAATTTAAAATCTTAAACCTTTAACGCAAGTGATAATTCTACGGCAGCTTTATACTGTACGAAAAAGTGCGTGGCGTGCTGTTTGGCTGCGTGTTGCCATTCTCTCTCATTGTAAGAAGTCTAAGGATATGAGCAAGAGCAATACCGTTGTCATAGCTCAGCGGCAGGGAATAACCGGAACCAGCAACCGGAACCGTCCATTTAAACCGGATCCGGAACCGGAACCTGGTCTTCGAAATTTATATATAGTAAAACAGATGATGGAAGAAATGAAGGTATAGGGATTTAAAATGCATTAAAAATAACTTTTACATTAAACTTAATGTATTGCGATGGTATTATTGCCTTTCTGAAACTTTAAAGAGACTGAGGAAGCTAATAATGTTTATTTATCGATCAAATATGTCGGTTTTTGGGCATTCGGAGCAAAAAATGTCTTCCACTATACACCATTGTGTATACTGCGTCAAATCGAATGTGCTTACAAAGCTTGGAGCGTAGAATACATACTTTCGCTCTGTCTCCAGTCGCCTCCCTTTACTACACATACGTTTGTTACATGTTCTTCTGTAGGAAACTTAAAATTATTGGTTTATATGATTCTAAGAGAAAATAATAGATAGAAGGTAATTTTCTGATCAGTGGTCAGAGACACTGTTTAGGCTAGCGTTGGACAAACAGTGCCCGTCAGTTAGATCATGATGATAACTTTCTAATCAGAATGCTATAAATGAGACACGCTGTGATGCTGCTCGCACAGTTTCAATAAATACAGTTTATTGCCAAGAAAGCAGTTTCTAGCTGCGTTGCAGATAACGTTAGTTTACTTCAATTGAGACTGATTTACCAAGTTAACAAGCCCACTGGCGGCTCCTTGACGCAATTTATGTTAGCCAATCATACCTTAAGTACTTCTGCGTAAGCCATGCTCTGTTACAGAGTTGGTCCGGTTTAATGCAAACGTATCCCACAGACTTCTGGATGTGTAAAATAGCTGCTACAAGCATCGACCTGGCTTTGATTTAACAAACTCCTGCAGGTTATTATGAAAAATTCCTGCTCTAATTATGTGCCTTACTTACGTTTCACACGGCAAATTGGTTAGTTAATCTTTTCTTTTGCATGGTTGTATAGCTTGATCATTGTATAATATATTGCATATGTTTGGATTACAGGATGAAGAAAAAACGTGGAAAATTTCAAACAAAATTTTTAAACCGGAATTCCGGTTCCGGTGTGGTTTTTGCCCTTTGCCGGAACCGCAACCGGAACACGATTTTCGCCGGAACCGGAACCGAAATTCCGGTTACTCCCTGCTCAGCGGTTAGCTAGCACCACTCTAAGGGAATCGATCAATATTGGATTCCTCGCACCGGCAACAGTTTGTTCAACACTAATCGAACTAAAAGCTAATTTATGAAATAAGATAGTTCTTAGTGAAATATTTCAGAAGCATTGGCGATGTTTTGTAATGATTTCAGACAAAATATATTTTAAATTTGCTATAATATTTTTTAAATTCTTAGAATGTTAATTTTGTTTTTTTTGCATTATTATTGCATTCGACTCGACCGCTTAAGGCAAATCGAATAATATAAAAGTCAGCCTGATCAAAAGAATGTTAATTGGAATTCAGTCGTGTTGAGTGTCATTGAGAGAAATCGAACGGTGTAACAATCAGCCAGATCATGTCAAGCGTTCAAAAGTTACAGAGAAAACGGGATTAAGCAACTTTTAAAGTGTTCTAAAATTAGATCAACGCAAGGAAAAATATTGTTAAAATGGTCTACACCGTAGCTGCAGCACCAGGAGCAGGGGATTATTTTAGTAGTATAGATGTGCATTATTATTATGCCATTAAACCACGAACCAATTATTTAACATTGACGCGTTTTTCACTCCACCTCTTCAGCTGGGAAGTCTCCAGTTCGATCTGGAACACCCACAAACTCAAGGAACATCACTCAGTTGAGAGAACCAGATTTTTATCCGCGAAGTGAATGCAAACTCAAGTTATTGTCAACTAATGTAAATTATCACAGAACACTTATGCTACTATATTTATACTGTCAAGATTTTAAAATCAATGTATATTTTATAGCTTTTTGGGCGAAGAAGGTACTTTGGAAATAAATAGATAAACTTTTATTTCAATTGCACCTCAGTTGCATTTATGTGTTTATCTATGGTCTAATCAATATGTTTAAAGTGGGTAATAGAACAAACTATAATGTCGTAGCTTTCCAGTTTCATCATTTTTTGCATAGTATTGTGATTTCAATTTGGGTTTTAGATAAGTCGCATCCAACGGTTACAATTTTTGTGAAGTTGAACCTTAAAGTGTCTGTCAAGATCTGTGATCGTAAGTTGACATGTTTTGAAATTAAATTAAATGTACTCTTAAGCCAATGTAGCCGTCCCCAGTATCTCTTCGCAATAATTTTATTTATCATCCTAGTACTTAGTGATGGTTAGTTATAATGGTCATGTAACGTACGTGTAACTATATCCCCACAGGCTGAAAGATGTTCTGTTGTTCATGCCGGACGCTGAAATTATTACCGCAAAATAACAATAATGGTTTGCATAAATCACTATATGGTTCCCTGGCCCGTCCCGGATATACTGAGATGATTTGTTTACTATGGGTGGATCCTGTTCATAAGTTTTGATGCAGGCTGTTTATTTTACAACCTGTACGTAATACAGTTAGTTCGACTTCGTAGCATTATTTTTTGTTTTATCTCATAAAGTTTGCCAAATGTCATTTGTGAATTACAGATATCGATTATTATTTTTAAGTGTGTATAATTAATAGTTTAGCAGCTGTACTAAAAATTTACCGTTTTGTAGTACTGCTTGTGCGCTCTAAAATTCTGCAGGTGAGCGTTTATGGCCTCTGCTAGCACCATGCTACGAACATCACACAATTTTTGTAACGTTGGACATAATTTTATTGCTCATATTATGTGCGAACGTAAAGCTATATGTTATTTGCAGTGTCGTGTTGTTTGGGACTTCATGTTTGGTCGTTTTCGTCTTGTGGTCTTGCCGTGGTCGGACAAGACGAAATTGCTATCGTTTTGGAAAAAGTCAACGACGACTCAGTGCCTATCGACGTACTCCGACATTATGATGCAATGTACGAATATGATTCCAAAGGTTTGTAGTGTTTTATTGTATCGAATCTTTCAAAGCTATCGTTGTTGAGGAATCCAATTTTATAAATCTAAAGAATGTAGCTGTCAATAAAATAAAAGCTTTAGATCTAGGACTGACTACTAGGCATGGATGTAAGCAAAAGGCATAAGTGCTTACGTCTTTTGTTTTAGACTGTGAAACAGAACTGTAGCCGGCACTCTTTGACTTATTTTGTTCATGAAACCTTTACGAAATTTGCTAAACAGAACATCATTTTTTGGAAATGTTGGCTATTGCTATTCGATGTCTTTTACAGTATGTGAACGATAGTAGTCACAGAATCAGACGAATCGAACTACAGGCGAATTTGGCCGCCATATCTATAGATTTCACGCTAACCACATATTAGTATTATACCCGTCTTTAACTTTATCTTGATCAAATGTTATGTGTATCAGTGTTTTTTTCAAAACGGACCCTGGCTCTAGCTTGGGTCCAGAACCTTTATCCTGGCTCGAGAATTTCACACATTTTTACACAATAAAGAAACACAATTTTTTTACATTATTACATAATTACAAATACATAAATTATTCTCTGCTTGTCCCAAGCCAGGATAAAGGTTGAGGGCCATCCATGAAACTAGCAGCAAGCAAGTATATGCATCTGTAAGCACTAACGGCAAAAAGTCTGCACTTTGTAATAGAATTTATTAGCAGCCGAAGCCGAAATGATAAGTGCTGTAATATGACGTGTTGACAGGAACAAAAACACTTTTTTATGTAACAAGCGCCTGTGTGTTACGTTTATTTTAGACGTGAGTAAACTTAAGGTGACCCCTCCAACCATCCTATTCCGTCATTACCGATATCGAGTCGCAAACCCTTGTTACGGAAAACTGGCTTAATTTCATTCGGTTTTTCGCTAACAGAAAATTGGCAGAATTAAATTCAACTGCCAGAAATTAGACCTTGTGTTCGAACTGAATTTCTGCGATTTCAGTTTGCAGAGATTCTGTTCCCTAATGCATTATCATTTAAATTTGAATTATACAGTGTTCGCGAACAAATGTAATGCAAAAGTGACGTCACAATCAAATTGGCAAATTTTCGTTCTTAAAAATTTGGTTAATTTTACTTCAATTTTCTCGAACACAAAATGTTTAGATTTCACTCGCGAGCGCTGTGGTCGCCAACAGTTTTACGCCGAATTTCAATTGACCAAAAAGCGTTCCGTAACAAATTTTATCCAAAAATACAAAATAATATGGTTGGCGGGATGACCTTAAGTTTACTCGCGGATTACTACGTATTTAAAGTCGTAGCTGTGTTGTAACATTTGCTTTTGGATGGTGGGTGTGGGACTATTCTTCTCACTCGGGAATTTTTTCACGCCAGTGGCCGAAATACTTTTTCGCCACCACTCCGCTCTTTTGATTAACTGGTTTCTCCAAAGTGGGAGAGTGGGGCTTGTCATTTTTCTGTGCCTGCTGACGACTATCCGGTTGGCTCCCTCTGGCAAAATTTTTAGCGAATAGAGAAGCTAGACTAAGACCCTATGGAATACAGCTTGGGCAAGTACAGGGTGAGCGATCTGGGTGTGATTAATAAAGCATTTTCGACCCTTAATAATACAGTACTGTCGAAAAAGTAGACGCAACAGAAAACGGTCCGAAAACATGTGAAAAATCCGAATGTCTCGCCCCATTGGAGATTTTATTGGGTGTGATAAGGAGTTCTTGAATGAGCATTTTCTCGGGTATTCTTTTTTTCGGCTCGTGGAAAGGCCAGATACAGCTGAAGTTATTTCTTTTCATAATGAATAATAATAGTATATATAAATACTATACTGTTGTTCCAGAGCGACCTTTGGGTAATCTAACTCATTCATTCATTCGATCGCCTAAAGTTTTGCATACGAAGAATAGTTCAGGTCCCAGTCAATTTCTCGGCAACACAGACAACTGCGGATTTGTGTACGTGAAGCCGACTATGCAGGTTAGTAAGCTTTTTATTAGATTGATCTGTTAAATGACTTATGAAGTTATTAAATGATTCGAAAACGTATTGTAAAAATCTTTAGTACATTGAGACCGTGTGCTGTAACACTTATTAATGAATAAGTTGCTACAAGTGTTTATTCTCTTAAACGGAAAGTACGTTGAGTCGACAACTATTCTGTTCACTATAATATCCTTAAAACGTACCGCTGTGTACTGTAAAGTGTTATTTATTTCTTCGTTCTAATTATTAATATAAACTATTTTTAACTTGTGTCTTTCGAATAATATTCACTTACCTTTGTTTCAGTGTCTTCAAAATTTGTTGCTGCCGCCGACACCTTACATGTTCGGTATACTATTCCAACGTTGGGAATCGCCTTGGGCGAAAGTCTTACCCTTAAGACTTTTGTTGCGGCTTGGGGCAGAATACAAATGTTAGTTTAAACACTGTATAGCACTTAATTTTAGTTTGGGTGCGAATAAATTTTGACAGTTATCGGTAGTTATCATTATGTAATAATTTTAACGCACAATAAACTTTGTGGATTGTAAGAATAACGTTACAAAATAATGTTAGGTTTTATTTGCAGTTTGACGGTTCTGTACTAGGATTTGCAAACGGAAGGCTAGATGTAGCCACTGCTACTAGTAGCTTCATATTCAACCCTTGTAACCTGCCTGTGTGTGGCTTCCTCATAGCTGACTTTTGTTATAAGTGGTAGCGTCACCTACATGAACAACGCAAGTTAAAATTAAATATCTAAGATATGGTTAACTTTTTTTCGCATACTGGCACATAACCTCATCGTATCGTCGTAAGCCAAATTGTCACGAAATGTACGTTTAAACGGGTGTTGTTATTCGCTTCCTTTGTGATTTTCTTTAATGAACCGAGCAACAGCTCCTAAATATCGTATTAGCGCGATCTCAAACGATCAAGGTTCAATCCGCCGCTGTTGCAAAACTTTGTTTAACATTATACGAAATATATACTAGAAGGTGAGTCAACCCACCATTGCGCAGCGAGCTGTATCACTGCGAGTGAGCAACGTTTATAGTCGTAGCTACGTTTGAAAATCTCGACTCATCATTTTTGTCATCCTCGAAAATATTTGCGCTTGCAGATTTGACAAATTACAGCATTACACAAAATTATGCAGAGATGATAGGGAGGGAGTTGGGCACGGAGCATAGACAGTATTATATGAAAAAAATTGTATTTTGGTCACAGGTATGTACATTCAAATGAATTATCTTATGGTTGGAGTTGGTCAACAAAGTTGTAGATCCCAAGCAGGCGAACATAAAAATATGCAATATTGATGCCTATATTTTGATATATAACTAAAAAAATATTTTCCCTTCGTCACAAAATTTGATGAGGTACCCACCCCAAAGGGGGCCTACCATACACCATGCATTTGTTGCATAGATAAAATCAATATCATATAACGGGCCAGACTAACTATAAACTATCATATGCAAAAGACCTTATAGGAATATCCTCATTTTGGTTTCTGAGATATGTAGAAAAAACTGTCTGGACAGACGGACACAAAAAATTTATCACTGTGTGTGCAAACAAATGCTTGTTCGCTTCGCTCGCACCGCAAATTAATTCAAGGGAAATTTTAAAACCACGTTAGCGAATATCCTGTGCCAAGGCAAACAAGTTAGAGACGACCTACAACGATAACGTCTGAATTATTAAAAATTATTAAAATACCAAATCGGTGGATGTAATGCATATTTAACATAAAAATATTATCGTTTCTGTGATCCTTCCATTTAACTGAACGTTTGTGAACTTCCTAGTGGACCGCGGAAGAGCTGCGATCTAAGTCGACTACGTCTTTTAAAATTTCCACATAAAATGTACGGAAAGGAAACAGTTAGAAAAATAGAGATGTATTTTTGATTAAACTGGTTGGCATTCTAAAAAGTTATAGCGGAAGGGATAAATAAAAAGAATTTATTTTACGAATAATAATAAAAATATGCTGAAAAATGAAAAGGACTGGTGAATTTATTCTTCTTAAGCATTGTAATTACACCGTTACGCGTTGTTGATAGCGCCTCATAAAAATTGTTTTCCCTTTTAAATATTAATGTCAGTGGTTATCGATCAACAGGATTTTCGATTTGGATATTCAAAACGAGTACCTTTCCGTAAAAATTTCATTTACTTATCTAAATAAATAATAGTTATGACAGTTAAATTCTCCTAGTAATCCCAGTAGCGCGCGATAAATTTATTTAGCTTGAAACTATTTAGTTTTTGCCAAAACTTCTATGTTCTTAGCATTCTAAAGTAACTTATCCACTATTGTTTTACACGGTTTTCGTTTCTTAAAATACTACGTAATATATACATCTCCGAGCTCCTGCGCTCCAGAACCGGGCAACTTTATGGGTCAAGCAAGATTGCAAAATTTCAAAAAAATTGATTTGTTGCCAATTTTGCGATTTGGAGATAAATTATACAGCGAACCTGCTTTCAAACAAGGTTTTTGTGTTTTTTTAGTGCAAAAACACATCAAAGTTTCAAAAACCACGCGTAAATTTCAAAAATAACAAATTTTAGCACACCTGAACTGTGAAATCAAAAGGCTATAAAAACAACTATAACAAGGAACTTAAGTCTATAAATTCTGAAATATGAAATAATTAGTGCTAAATATAACGGATTGGTCCATTGTATATAATATATAATGCATGCATTAATGTAAAATTGCTAGTAGCCAGTAAATTATCATTGCTTGACCTTCTCTGTAAAGCCAAAACAGGGTATTTGGGTATTTGCGGATTAATTAAGGCACCTAAATTTCCAAAAACATATTTTAGCATAGCATAAATTTTGAAAAAACCCCCTTTTTCAAATTTTGATAATAAATGTTAGAAAATTCTAATTTGTATGATATCTTAAAATTTAGAGCGGTTTCAGAAAGGCCACTTTCCATAAAGCAAGCTTGTTTTGTTTGTAAAATAGTGAAAACAGTGTTTCTGCTCATGCGCAATATGTAATGCACACGAAAACCATCTTATGGTCTCTCGTAATGACTTTTTAGTCAGTATTGTTTAATCAAAATTATAATATATCATGGTGCAAACGGAATTTTCATTCAAGTTAACATCATATTGTGTCAGTTCTTACAATAGGAAGACACCGTCGGAACGGGATTTCCGGATTTTGTTTAAAAATTTTCTATAACTTTGCAGTGATGGCACAAACACATATTATGATAAGTACAGTGATCAATTTTTTCTCAAATGTAACCAGAACGCAAAATTAAACAGAATAGATTGTTTCGTTATTTAACCTAGCCAGGATTTGCTTGTCTTCACTGGACAAGATTATATATTATATATCTAAAACATATATCACTAGTGCATAAGGGAAGGGTATGACAATAATTCCCTGCAATCTAATGTTAACCCATGTTGGTTGCCACGGTCGTTTCGAATCTAACTCCCTCATTTCCGTTGAATGGTCCATATACATAGTCCCCCACATTTTGTTGGGTGTAGAGCTCGAACCCACACCCCAGCTTGATTGGGCTCGGTTAAACCGGTAACAGTTTTCCAACCGAACCACTCTTCCTCAAACTGTGACGCGTCAGACCTACCTTTCCTGCCACCCTGAAAATGAGGGGAGATGCGAGCTACCCTTCCACAAAACGTGGTGGTTTATGCGCATGATGACATTTCCTAAAAATGGGCGGGTGGAGCCGAAAACGCAGGTTCTTCCAGCACGGTTCAATATTAGAGTGCTTGCAAATGTCGTACTGCTTCCTGATGCACTCTGGCTAATATTAACAAAACGAATTCAGGAACGAGTTTATTGCAGTTCTTGGTGTATTCTCAAGTTGAACTTGCTTAGCCTAATCCGCGAAGCCGCATGTTATTTTTTGTTGAGACGTTAAGTTAAACTTTTCGGCTTTGCAAGTGTATTGCACCATAAGTCCGAGAATATTGCACTTTAAAATTCGATATTGTGCTTGTAGTTGACCGAACGTGACTAACAAAAGTGTATAATCTTTAGACTATCCAACTCCTCTCGTTTGCTTTCGTGACCGTCGGCCGTTGTTCTACGAAATAGGCCATACCATTTTGAATTTATTAACGGTAAGTTTTTCTATATCATAACCTGTACGATGGAATTGGTTTATAGCACTGAAAAAATAAACGCTCTAGATGAGGGGAAATATATTGTTGTAACATTTTGAGTATGAAAGCATTATTTTACTGCAGCACAGCAACACATTTCATTGCTCTACCCATAGAGTAACTAATAGAACGCCCTGGAATTGATTTAAATACGAATTCTAATGATAAAGCATTTAAATACGTTAAGTTTGTTTGAGTCGTAAACTGTTGCGGCAAAAGCTAAGCACTCGTGATTTGGAGAGTTGAAACCTGAGACGTCAAATTGTGCGTTTGATGGTTCCGTTTTTGATGATTCCGTTTGCAGGTTAGAAGTGCAGCACTTAATTTGTTTGAGCTTGAAGGTTTTGAACATTTATGCCATGATTTTTTAATAGGCAGGCTTTCAAATTAATCTTTTACAGTTGATTATGCGTTCAGAAAACTAATTTGCATTAACAAAGTTATTTTTGCTGACATTACAGGATTTTCGTAACTACACATATTCGATGATGGAAATCAAGGGATCTCATGTATATCTGAACGGTGAAAACCCTGTGATAAAAATTCCTCTCGATCAATACAATCAGGTTATTGTTTCTTCGATACAGTTTAGTATAATTTATTGTACTCATTATGTAGCATCGGATAATTAAAGAAATAACTCAGCAAGTTACAAAAAAGTTAAGATTTCTACGTAATTAAATATAATCATTGTTAAGAGCATAAAAAAATTTTGGTTTTTTGAGAGACTGTTATGTAGCACTGTTAAATTTTATTTTTGTGACTTCGCATTTATCGAAATAGATTATCTTTCACTCAAAGACTAATAAAATATTAATTATGTAGTCAGGTTTGGTGCTCAAGCAAACTTTCAACCTTTCAAATGCATACACTTGAAGATTAAAGCTAAATTTGTCGAGTTTCAGTTTTAGTAGTTGGTGTTTTGCAGAATTCATTCGGCTATTGTGTGGCAAAAGGCTAATTTTAATTACATAATACATAGAAACATAGTACATAGCATTTTCGTCGCTGTCAATGGAAACGTCACTACTTTGGCTCGCTCTATTTCAATTACCCTCGACTTAAATTTCATAATACTGACGTTTTCTTCAGCGAATTTAATGCAGTCGTAAAACCTTCCATTAAAATATTGTGTACCATAGCTGTAGAATAGCTAGTTTCAACTACTCCAGCTGCTGATGTAGTTACGGTTGCGAGACCGAGAATCTTTGAAAGCATAAAAGATATGGAGCAGCAACCATTTGCCACAATGCAATAAAAACAAACAACTCCGATCGACCATTGTCGAGGAAAGATCTTGCTGTTGAGGTGGCTGGTTCCAGTGATCCTGCTGGCGTCTCCCTTGTGGTAGGCGAGAATCATTGCCACTCTACAACAACTAATGGCGAGCATTAATGAGTGTCGGATTATGGTTTTCAAAATGGCGATAACAAAAAAGAATTAACTAATATCTTCGCGCCTAAAAACAAAATTTGGAACGGGAGGATGCACACCAAAATCGATCATCACACCATAATCAACTACAATACAATTATGTTCTGTGCTAAATTACAGAATCTCGGAAACGAAATTCCTAGTGAAGAAACCTCGGGTGCTAATGTGCACCTTATGAAATTTCTTCTGTTCTTATTTGCGTACATATTATCCAATCCAATTAAATAGTCCAACAGCTATCCTTATCAATACCTTACCCAGAAATAACTATTTGTTCTCAAGCGAGGGTGAAACAGAGCGAGCGTGGCTTCATTTTTAAGTTATTTTGTTTAATCACCTGTAACAAGCTGTGTTTGATGGATGTACAATCCTAAAGGTTTTACCTCTTGAGCCCTGAACCCATTGAAACCCCTAAAACCTCGTCGACCCTAAACCCACTGAAAACAACTGAAAACGCATCAGATATTTGTGCTGGTCTCTATGTAAATAAACGATCGTATTTAGCCTACATCAAAACTTATATAAGCAATTCTTGGTGACCAGTACGCAATACGTAACCATGCAACTGAAGACAGACTATATTCAGGAAATCTGGTCCATTGACCATAAACCCATTAAAAGTCATTATATATACACCGTGGACACTAGATAACCAAATCATTGTATTCAGTCTTAAGACTAAACCCGCGGAAAACAACTGACAACGCATTAAATATTTTGTGCTGGTCTCTGAATAACCAATCCATCGCAGTCGGCGTACCGGAACATCTATATAGACAATTCTTGGTCTGGGCTTTCCAAATTGGGGGGGGGCGTGCGTGCCCCCTGGCAAAACCCGAGTGTCCCCCGGTTCGCGCTTCCTGGGCAAAATTTTGGCTCCCTCTGGTTCATTGTCTCTAGACAAATTTAGTTGTTTCCAGTTGGTCCAAAGTACATAAAATTGGATCAAAATCTGAATACTTTAATACTGAAATTCCGTCCTTAAGCGAAAAGTTTGGCAAAATTTGCTTCAAAATAGCTTTTTCTCTCCATAAAAACCGTTTTGGCAGTGTTTCTGACACGATTTTATCTGTTTTTCTCTAGGCAAAATCGGGCGCACCCAGGAGCCGGGGCCCCGGTTCATGCTCCCTGGCAAAATTTTCAGCGAATGGAGAGCCCAATTGTTGACCTGTACGAAATACATCATCAAACAGCTATAGGCAGACTATGTTCTGAAAATCTGGTTCGTTGACCCTAAACCTATTGGAAAGCCATGAAATATACACCGTGGACACTAGATAACCTAATCATTGTATTCAGTATTAAGAAATACCTATATATACAGTAAGGATCGACCGAATATTCGGTAGTCGGTATTGCTCTGAATATTAGGGTATTCGGTATTCGGCCGAATATAACACTATTCGGCCCGATTACCGAATAGCTCCAATAGCCACTAAATGATGAAAATATATATATGCGTGGTTACAGTACTTGGTCCTGATCGCATACGGCGCCTCCAAACATTGCGATATACAGCTATACTATTGAAAACCTTGAAAAGTGAACAATAGGTTGGCATTTACGACCTGCGGTGAACAATCTATCGAGGTAGTGGAATTTGGATGTAGTGGAGTATGTAACTGTCTTCAGTTGGTACAGAGCGACGTGTACCAACTTGATACTACATTCTGGCCGCTGGCGGTCAAAAAATAAAGTCTAAACTAAAGCAGAATAATATTACTCGTGTAGCCAATACTCTTGCTCAATGCTGTATCCATTTCAAAATGACTGTAGTTTCAATTTCAATCATCCTCCTCTGCCCTCCTCTGTAGGTGGATGCGCAACGACAGTGAAGTCCGGCTATATTTGTCCATTTGCTGACAAATGACATGCGAGCAAACTGACTCCCCGACCGGCGCATATAGGATCATAAAATATAACATTCGATTGGGAAATTTTACTGATCCCAGCTGACGAGGCAACAACACACCCTAATAATCGCCTACAGTTACAATAAATGACAGTACAAAACAAGTAGTCGGTATTCGGCCGAATACTAAGTATTCGATATTAGGTGGAATTTGGTATTTGGTTCCTAATATACGCCATTATTGATGCCCTGCACGCAATACATAACCAAACAAATGAAAATGAAAACATTTCGAAAATCGGGTTCGTCAACCGTAAAACCCTCAAACCCCATGAAAAGGTATAATATTGGTCATGCTACACTCTAGGTAACAAAACTATCGTATTCAGCATGTTTGATAACCGAACAAGCACTCATTCTAAGAGAAAACCACGCAATAAAACATGCCGGAAATTGAAAAATCGCTATTTTTGGCAAAGGGTCGACGAAGAATATTCTGGCCCACAGCGGCCCATGAGCTGTCTTCCAAAAAAGTCATAGTCAACAAACTTGTAGATATCGAAGATCTGATTCTCCATTTTTTGATGCGAAGTTTGTGCCGCGATATATAGGCTGGTATGGCCAGATTTGGGAAAGAACTCTTAAAGTAGTGTTTTGCCATTTTGACCCATAATATGGATTCGGAGCTGTTCGCTGTTGGCACATCGTCCTCACGTTTGCTATCAAACACAAAATTGTTTAAATCCATCGTTCCGAAAATGAGATATGAATTATATAAACAGACAAAAAAGAAATTTGACGATTTTTCTCCTGAGCCCTCAGTGGAAACTCCTCTCGCTCCGTTTCAATAATTATAATTAAACTGTTTCTTTTGTATCGTCGGTTACATAACCTAATCTTTATTATGCCGCTGCAAATAATATTAACTGATTGTAGTAAGAAACTTTTACGGGTAGTCATGCTGTTACTATAATCATTTATGATCAATGTTTTGTGTTGTATTTTTAGGTTTTAAGACTACTTGAGAGCAGCAACGAGCACGTTCTTGCATTTCGGACAGATTTCAATCGCGAACTTGATAGTTATCTGGTCTGTGTGCAGACAGAAGATGGAAACTATGAAACGCGTGTGATTAGTGTCGAGAATAGTTCTGGAAATAGTAAGTCTCGGTTATGGTCATAAATTTTGTGTGCAGTATTCACCAGAAATGATTGTCGCCTATAGAATGAGCAGTGTTATAAAACCAGGGTGTCTACGACCGGGAAAAACCAGGAGAGTAAACTTAAATGTACTCTACCAACCATCCTATTTTGTGATTTTGCGTACAAATTGTTACGGAACGGTATTTTTTTAATTGTAGTCCTCCGTAGCACAACACAGTAGTTAAAATCTAGCGAAAATATACATGCTGCTGGGTGTAGGATTTTATCTCAGAGGTATGCGCGTGCAAAAATTTTGACCTGCGGATATCCGCAAAACTTCTCTCTTTCGTCACCCATTGCTACTGTCTTACCGGTCATCTTAAACAAAAGCTTTGCAGCTTAAGAATATTGTAGATTTCTTTAATTAATTAATGTTTTGTACCTGTAATATGATGTGGCTTACAGTTTGGATACTGATTTGAGCTAATTTTCATTACTATATAAACCGGGAAAATGACTTTTGGAATTCCGTAGACACCCTGTAAAACATTTCGAGCATCGAGTGAGCAGTGAGCGAACATCGAGCGAGCAACGGTCGTTCCTGGCTAGTACTGTATGAAGGACACTTTACTTAATTTGGAATGTAGCGCACGCAAATGTAACACATTTTATCTAGTGTGCTATATGTAGTTGAGTTATACAAAGCACTAGATTGCCAATTATCCATAATTTCTTAGTTATTTTAAAAATGTGATATAACTGTACGCAGCACTTTCAGCGTTCCTGAGTAAATCGTAGTGGTTCTCGACGGAATGTAACTTTTTGCAAACGGAAGCAAATAACGACGGAAGCAGTATCTGTATAAATTTCTTCAAAAAAATCAAAGATAAATAGTTCTACTGAAATTTTGCGATTTGCAAAGTGTTGTATGTGCTTACTTGCACACTAACTTATTTGCATCTTTAACAACAAGTTCCATTCGGAATGCATAATACTCATTGAGGTCCCAAGGAAATGTATTATTGTGAATGTTGTGCATTATTAATCTCGTTGCTTTGCATTATGCTTAAGAATGGCTAAAACGTGTAAAAGTATTTACATTTGGATTGAAAAAAGATCTGAAATGGGCTAACGCTCTGGCATAAAAGCTCATTAGATGCTGCTAAACATACCTCATCCGGCATAGACTTTACCATATCAATGTCTATTTTTAGTGCATTTTTATCACAGAATACTTTAGTGCGAAACATTCTACCGCCTATCGATGTGTTAGATTTTATAACAAAACCCAGTTTGCACAATTCCCGTGTAATACGACCCTTGTCGAACTAAAACGCCGTAGTATTGCCAAATTATTAATTTTTGAGGAATAAGAACTCATGATTAAAGTGAACTGAATCTGTTTTAATGTGAATCATCTACAATCCGAAGACTGTGAAATAACAAAATTGATGGCTAGATTGGAAATTTGATCAATAATTAAAAATGCCTCGTATCCGGTGAACCAAAATATCTTAAATATTGCTCGTTTACACTTTTGTTATGGCATTCTATTGGTATTTTGTGTTATAAATTTAGCAACTGGTGGCAGCTTTGTGATATTCAATGGATCTTTAAAGCACGATGCCAGTAATGCCCGCTCTAGCATTGTTGAAGACGGCATAATGATACAGGTCAGCATAGTGTTTTTATTTATATCAAGTAGAGTTGTATTTTGAGCTTTTACCAGGCGCTAACACTATATCGATTTATTGACGTTGGGTTTACCCCATGTGCAGTTATGGACAAAAAGTGCGCATAAACGAACTCTCAACAACGTTCGTTTATAAAGGAACCTTACAACGCTCATTTTCGTTTACTTTCGATCATAAGCGAACACAAAACTGTTCGTCCACAAACATGTAAAATTCGTTTGCGTTTGTCCCTAAACGAACGTTCTAACGTTTGTTTGCGTTTCGTTCGTACGCGTTTAGCGTTCGTTTTTATGCACTTATTTTTTCAATGACTGTAATCTATCCTTGAATGTGTGGCCGGTCGTATAGATGTAAAGTTAAAATTTTGCGTAACCAACTAAGGTTACAAAAGAGCAGTGTCCAGGAGTATTTGTTTCAAATTTCACCTTCGCGTTGTCTCGCAAGGTTTTAAGTAGAAATTGCATGTCATTCTTTATTGAAATGATTTCCTGGCTTCTCCAAAGCGAGAGGGTTGGCAGGCTTGGCATTTTTGGGTGCACCCCCGTCGGGGACCCCTGGCAAGAATACCCCTGCCAAAATTTTTGGCTTCCGCACAGATGACATAACAAATTCACAAAATTTTTTACAAATATCCCTTTTCGAAGTTAAAAATCTCACTAAATTCAGCAAAGATGGCTGAAAATTTGGTTTTAACCTCAGAAAAGACGTTCTTGCACCGTTTCTAAGGCTATTAACAATTTTCGCCATATTAAATTCTTTATATAGTTCACGCCCCTGGCAAAAGCCGATTCTGTCCAGTTCCTAACCAGGGGAACCCGGTTCATGCCCTGGCAAAATTTTTAACAAGTGGAGAAGCCAGACGGAATCCGTTTATTAAACCGTCGCCTACTAGTCTAGTGCGCCGTCCTGTCTTAGCAATCCTGAAGTTAGGTGTTCAGCTGCTACCATCGCCTATTTTGTGTGTTTTCAGTAATTTTTGTCCCTGCGAATATGTACATGAAGCATTTGACGTATAAACACATAATATGATTAATAAAGCGCTAATTTTGATATGATTTATCAAATATATAACCTTAAAATACATGTCTATTTTTGTAGGAACTGCTGTTCCAGCAGTGGAAAGAAAAATTTACCAAGGTAAATTAGGCTATGCAGAACCCAAAATTTCGCGAGGCAGGAACACCCCTTTCATACCTGGTGGAACAGAAAATACCACAAATTCCAGGCAGATAATCTGTCCAGTTAAAATTAGTTACTAATAAATAATAATTTTGCTGCGTTAATATCCAAATAACGTTTTTATATGGGTTAAAGTAAGACTACCAACCTCTGCGTAATCGGTACATACAAACATTGTGTAATGAATAAACTAAACACTATTAAAATGATATGTTGCTAAATGTTTCTTGAATATTGGAAATCCGGAGGTCCCCGCAAAGCCTCTAGTTCCGACAGCATCGATTGGATATTCACTTATACTATTGCTGTTGTTCCATTTATTTGTAAATTATTGTTATTTTCTAAAATTAAAATGGCATTAACGATGTAAAAGTCCGCGGTAACGTAATGTGTGTAGTTAAAGCTTCATTTGATCTATATTATGTCTTATATAAAGCTTAGACGTAATCATGGTACAACCTATTATCAATAAAGCTAATGTACTTAAAATGTGCTATCGACAATACTGTGGTACAAAAATAATTTCAGCTAAAACCGGACTGTATGGAAACACTGCGGGAAAAGCTGAAGAACCAAGAAGATTTTGTCATTGAACATGACGAAAGCCCCGTTGAGATTCTGTGGGTGCAGTCTTCGTCGAAATATCAGAACTCGTAAGTCAGACTGTGCGAACTGATTTATCATCGCAGTGTATGTCTTGAAATTAGAATCCTCTTTCCAAATGAAATTCACATTACAGTGACTTTATTGATCATATTTTAGCATTTTTTCTTCACTAGCAGGAAACTAAATTATTTTTGTTTTGATAGAAATTATTCGAATAAAACCCAAAGCGTTTAATATGACGCGATAATGTGATATATGGTTCTTAATGTTTGAAAATTATTGGCTGACTTATTTATATATTTGAAAGCTTTTTAAGAATTTTATGTGCCCAATGGGCGAAACATAACCTACGTGCATTGATAATTTGCGGAAATGAAGTTTTTATGTACACGTGCTCATATAACTCTGTATTATACACTCAATGAAGATAATAATCGATAACTTAACAATGGTAATTATATTTTTAATTGGTCGATGTACGGCCACAATCGCGCTCAAAATTTTGCTAATCGTTGTGTAAAAACTAAATAGACGAATGAGTATATTATGAAGAGTATAAATTTGTAAAATTTGTGCTGTTCATCCTGTAGTTGATTTTCCCTGCCGGAATGAAATTCAGCCAACATTAACATATTTTTGAGCCCTTTTATAAGCTTAATAATGATGGAACTACTTTTGATGAAAGATCATGACGAACAATGCATGCGATTTTTTAGTACCCGTGACCATATATTTTTACGAGTATGGAAGCTCATAGCGCCCGTTTTGAAGCAACATTCTACAATTTTTTTCATAATTTATGTATAGACATGATAAGTTTAGTAAAATTTTCATTGAAACTGCCTCTGACGTAGCAAGTTGTCTTCAGTTATCAAAATCGTTGCCATTATGCATAAACGTTTCTTCGAGACAAAACACACTAGCATTGTTTTAATTCATTAATCATTTAAAATAGTATATATCCGCTTGCCACGTTTAATAAACTGTAAGTGTCAGGCCTATTGTAGTTAACGCAACGAGGATTTTGTATCTTCACTTCACCGAGAAGCTATGTAAAAGAATTTCCTTTTTGTCGTTTTTTAAAAGTTGAACAAGGAGTTTAAATAATAATAAATGTTTGAAGCACTGCTCTTGCCGAAATCCAGATTCCATTTTAAAATGACGGTGTACTTTTTATCAGCTGCCAGTGATAGAAACAGAGCAAGCAAAGTTTCTATTGAATGCGCCAGGAGTGGAAACCGTGAAATTTCTTTGTTTGTCAGTGTCACGCACAACTCATCTTCTTGTGCTTGGTTTCTACAAATTTTTTTCGATAGCAAAAGTGATGATGATGTGCCTTTTAGTTGAACTCAATGAGCCCCTAACCCATTTAGTAATTAATCTTTGAGATTTGTGCGTCTAATTACCCCAAATTGTGATATTAGTTTGGATTAGGTATGTTGTTCGTCACTGTTATAATCTACAGACACAGAAACCGAAGTTGAATTTTTTAAATCAACGTTGACCCAGTAGCGAACAAACAGCACTGGCTTCTGGCTACTCGTGTATTTATATATTATATTGTCAGTAAATATCGTTTAAGGTGTGTTAGTCCTGTAGATGGTACAAGCATGGATGGTAAACAAAACGTTCGCTTTTTTGGACGAAATTCTGAGACAGCCGTTGGAGACAAACTTATTCGATTCAACGAAGTGTTTGTTTTGCACAATGACGAGTCCCTTGCATTAGGGTAAATAGTTCAGTATTATAGCTAACAGTATGAATTTTACTACGCAGCGGCAACTTAATCGATAACAGACTGATATCACCATGTTTTATAGTTGCACAAAAACGTGCTTTTAATTACTGCGATAATGTTGCACGCGCGAAGTATGTGAATATTTTTGAAAGAACATCTAAAATTGCGTTGAAGACTGAAATCATTTGATGTTGAACCCGACGTTTTAACCCATCACCCAACGCATTTGATTTCTGCCCGATATATTTAAACTACTCATATTTAATATTAATTATTATACCTAAGTTATGACTGACAAACTATACCTGGGAAAAACCGTACCATTATCGGTAGGAGTGTGCCATAAGTTCATCGGGGGGGAGGGGTAGCTAAAGTTAAGGTGACCGCAGAGTAGAGTAAAACTGTCAGAGCTTCCAATATGTGTAGCTGAACGACTAACTGTAATTGGTAAAATACAATATTGTGGCCGTTTTACCTCAACAGGAAGAAAAGGGGTAATTTTTACCACAATAATCTGTAAGAATTCTTATAGTTTAGTCCGCCGGATAGAAATTGGCTAAGCTTCTTTCTACACAGGGAGTTATCAGGGAAGCATGAACAGTAGGAAGCCAAATATCTAGGTTAGGTAGAAATTTGGAGAAGCCAGGAGTTGTTGGTATCTACGGTTTCTAAGTTTATCTGTTTCCCCTTTTACTTGTTTGTGCTACATTCTAGTTTTTGTTCCGTTTTCAGTTTCGTGCCTGTGAGGCATTTCTTTTTTGAGTTGGAGGATTAAGTAATAGTGTCAATATTGATCTCGTGATACTATTATATCATGACAGCCATACATTTGTACATAATGAGGTTGGTTGTTTTCAAATCAGTGAAGTAACTTTTAGCGCTACTAGATAAACCGTGATAGCAGAAACTAAATTCTGTACCATTGAATTTCAGAGAATCGAGCGATCTCGCAAATCAAGTACATGGCGTTGGAATGGCAACAATGTCGGCTTTGAGACCGTCGCTTGATGTTCTTTACAAGCTTGGTCTTCAAAAATTTGCACTTCGCGTCACATACGCTAACGAATCAGTATGAATGGTGTTTTACTTAACATTATTTATTCTAGAATATTACGCTGAATACATTATTACGATAATATATTTTTGCTGTGTTACTTAGTGTAAAGTAACGAATTAATAACGCCAGAAGTATCCAAAGAACCACTTCCAGGCGTGGTTCGCCCTCTATTTTTGCCGGGGTGTGAGAATTTTGCGTATTTCATTTTAAGGTATCAGTGTGGCGAACTGTCGTAGGTTTATGTTATAAGTTATCACAAGCTTTTAATAAATATCGCGATACATAATATTATCTGATCTTAATAGATATTATCTGGAATTTTCACCGTGCTTCGTAAGGTTTAACAATTTTTGCGGCACCGAAATCTTCATGTGTGCTGTTTAGCGGGTAGTGGCAAAACATGATGGATTTTTTGTTCACGTTAAGGTGATCATGGGTTTTTATATATTGCGCTATATGGTTTAACTCGATTTTATACACAACTGTTTGAAAATGTGGAATAAGCGTATCAAAATATTTCATAAAGTGTTTTGTATTACAAATTTCTAAATATTTTTGTAAGCTCGTATTAGATATGTAGTATTATTTCATTGAAATTCTATTTTGTGTTAATCACGAATAATATAGTGTTACGCGTCAACAACAAGTAAATCTAGTCATGTAGTATCACATAGTATACCAGTATTGTGTTTGTAAGCCCATATTTTATAATCACATTCAATATTATTACAGATTTCAGTTGGTATTGCATGTCGAAAAACCAATATGGTATTTCTGCGACATCCGCTATTCCTAAGCCTTGGTTCCTCAATATAGTGTTGCCGATAATGTACAAATCTTGCATAATGTTATATTTTAGGTGGAATACAGTGCCGGTAGCAATGGTAACGTTTTTCCGGCGGATTTTATGCCAGCACTTGACACAAAATTGATTCCATTGTTACACGAACAAAACGCTTCTCAGATGCATTTGCGATCGTTTGAAATAATATTCTATATACTGAGTATATAGCTAAATTGTAAATATTGTACTATTTCTGTTATTTATTTATTACTAGTTTTTGTTTCGGTTATTTACAAGGCCAATTTGATGCAATCTAACTAAATTATTATTTCAAAAGTCGTTGATAGCTACATAAATTGTAAGTCAAGTTCATACAATTACTTTTCTTTGGCGTACTTGCTCTTATCATCTAGTAACAGTTTGTTCTTTTAAGCTTTATTGCAAATTAAACTATAGATTATGTTTAACTAAGCTATCCTTTCTACCATCGCCAAAAATAGTTTCAATTTCCAATATTTCTCTATTTGATCACGACATGTTTCAGGTTCCAAGAGAAATACATCACATATATAAGTTAATTTGGTAAGATGTATAGCTAACAATGCTAAACTTCCGCATGCTTGAAGTGATGTGTAAATAAAAACACTGCTGTTTACATAAAAACATCTGATTGATTGGCCACGACGCCCGTGAACTGGCCGGTATAACCATGTTGGCTTTAGGTGGTTCTCGGAGCTGTAAGGATTCTTGCGAAGCAAGCGCGAACAACAAATATGCATAGGCCACTGAACAAAATGAGATCGTGTGATGTATATGTGCCTGTTTTGCAGTGTATAAACAGCGGCTCTTTTTCAACCTATGTACGTCAAATGGTTAACTTGACCTGCCATCCTTGATATTTCCACTACAAAAACGATGTCCTTTTCAACACTAAACATAAGGTAACATAGACTCAATTTGAGTCAGACCTTGACCGAAGAGTCAACGTGAACTCAAACTTAGAGTTAAAAGGACCGACTAATGTCCAACTTTGACTCAACGTCTTTGCAGTGTAGTGTATCTGCTTACATCACGGAAGTTTCATCATAAAAGCGGTACAGTATGGAGGAAGAACTAGCCTAGATTCGTTCGACTACGGTTGTGATATTGCATATGTGTCGGAGGATTCATTACGGAACTAAAACAAACTGGCAAAATCTAAACTAGCATTTGCAGTTATCCATTTAAGGCAGGATGCAAAATATTATGTGATGTATGATTTTCAATGAAATAATGCGCGCTAAAGAATAAACAAATTACTCGGAAAAGAATATTTAGCATTGCAAACTTATACAACGCAATTTTATACGTTGATTATGTTGTGTTGCGTTATATATTTGTTCTCAAAGTATAAAGGTGTCTGTATTGTATTCATATTTCTAACGTTTCTAATAAACCGGGGCTTTGCAAGGCATAAAAGAGTAGATTGCATCTGCTAGGTGTCCTTAACTTGTCTTCGTACCGCATAATTGCGAACGGCGTACACAAACCATCAAGTTTATGTTCGGACCTGTTGTTCGGTTTCTTAAGGAACTACGCAAAGCGAGCGAACAAAAGACACCTGCAAACATATACGATACTGTGAATTCAACACAGTGCTTCTCAGCATGCGCTAATGCCATTGGGCACCAGCGGCCGTTAAAGGATTTAAAACCCTATTATTGTTTGGTTTGTAACCTAGCAAAACGATGGAATAACAGAACTATAAAGTTATAAATGCGAAAGATAGAACCGGGTCACATCCAGAATTGGAAATCGTTTTGCTGCTTTTGTCTGCTCGGAAATTGCAGACTTGCATAATGTTACGTGATTCTAGGAATGTTTAGTACAACGGCAGATTACAGACGAACTAAGAGCAATGAGCTTAATCTTGAGGCGTTAACGTGTAACAATGCAGATAGTTTATTTCACACTACAACAAATTCTACACCCATTCATTAAAGTAAAAACGGCTGAACCGTACTCACCTTGATTGCGCAGCTTCTGCGGTAGCTGCGCAACAGCTTAAATATATTTTCGTGGCTCTTATTTCAGAGAACTCAAAATAAACCTGGTTCTAAAACCTCCCTAACCCCCTAATTTTTAATATAACTGCTGCTAACCGGCTTACGAATTAGAACTGTGAAATTCGCTTCCTACCTATAATAAATTTGTCATAGAGAAATCCTCTTTATAAAATTCTCGGAATCCCTCAAACCAAATTTTAAGATTTTACAGAAAATCGAGCACAAATACACTTACATATCCGCTAATGTAAGTGCAATAGAGCACTCAGATCAATGCAAAACTATAATACCATGTGTTGGTAAACCAGATTTATAGTCAATTTTAGGCTAATGAGTTTGATTTTGCCAATTATTGCTTAGCGGAAACCAAATAGAATTTTTGGGTCTTCTGCTTTGGCTACGCCCAGGCCGAATTTGAGATATTTCGAAGATACAGCGATAATTTTGATACTATTCGACTCAGCTCAATGAACTAGTTCACAAATGTCCATTTGTTCACTTTAAAACAAATTTTTTTATTTTTTAGTTCCAAATGGCCCCCCTCAATACACATAGAAAATACTTTTCCTATAGGCAATATGTTGCAATTTTTGTACATTAGGATCCCAAGTCTGCCAATTGGCACAGCAACTTTAACGAGTCCTGAGCCGATCCCGGAAATTTCTTTGAACTATTAAGATATATTGCAATAAGCATTTTATAGGCACTTTATGTGCAGGTATTTGTTTCGTTGGCAAACAACAACACTGGGCCGACTTAGAAAGCTATAAAAAATTCCCTCAAAACACTTGTTAGATTAACCTAGCTAAACTGAAAGCCTATAAAGTAGCTATGTTTTTCGAAGTTTTATTCAACACGTCATTAACAATGCCAATTGGCAGTGTTGGGCAGCACGCTGTCTCAAGGTATATCGTTCCATTACAGTAAACCAACAAAATTACGCTTGCGAATTGACAGAGTTGGGCACTAAAGGGTTAATATTTTCGAAAAAATTTTTTCTCGATATATGTGAAAATGTTATGAATAGCTAACTCAAACTAGCTGCCCGTGCCAGAAATTAGGACCCCTGGAAAGCCAAATCTACTAATCAAGCCAATAAAACCATGTACTGCGCACTTCGTAGACATGCTACAGATCGGGATTACATCTGTGCTCCGCGTGATGCTATTGATCGTTGTGACTAAATTTTGATATCCAGAAGAAATTGGCCATGACCCGAGAAGATCACTGTATACTGTATGAAATCTGTCTGTTCTGGGTATATATCACCTAGTGGCACTTTCGTGTGTCGCCACACCGTATTTTCTGGCAATTTAGGCAACGTGTTGCCCACAGGTTGTGTTTATTAATACTCGAACAAATAAATTGGTGATTTATGCGATGCAGAGTTGCTTTTGGCCCAGCAAGCTACATTTTATGTACTTGCTCAAAAATATTTTAAAATGTATCTGTTTTGGAGCAAAAGATCGGAGGAACTGAACTTAACGAGTTTCACGGTAGCTAATTTGGACTGCAAGTTGCTATTCCCGATTTGTGCTTTAGCATTGAGCTTTGTTTCAATAAGATTTATTGAGATGACTATGCTGTGCTATGACATCAGCTCCAGATCTATTACCGATTGTATGATTGAAAACCGATATGAACCTAAAGCCATATTGATTACTGAGCTGCTAGCTTTTCCAATCCGAATGCATTTAAGAGCGGCTTATGATCAGTTATCCTAAATGAATCCCATGAATTACCCATCAATCATTTAAAATTATTATAAATTTGAAACAATAGCCAAAAGTTCATTATTAAATGTTTTTGCTTCAGTGTTAGAAAGTTTTCGTGGAAACAACTCTATAAGCTGTTTTCGGCCATTCTTAATATGATGTAAGACACCACTAGCTGTGCGACGCGAGGCATTATTGTGAGCTCAAGCTGAGATCCCGGATCAGTAAAGACTAAACACACTGAATACTTTATGCATGCTTAATTTGACAGAATGCACATTTGGAAACGCCAATCCAATCAATTAATTGTCATGCTCTGTCTTTGATATCATGCCTCAATGTGGTTAGGGAAGCTACAAATTTTGAATATTCTTTAACAAATCTGTGGTAGAATCTTATCATTCCTAAGTTGTATTTGTTCACTAATATTTTAGGCAAACATATTTCGTCGATTGCTCCAGCTTGGAAATAAAATCTTTTGATTTTTCAATACCAGCAAAATAAACTGTTGACAGATAAAACTGGCACTTATTAAGCCTGGGACATAAATTGTATATTATTAAACCCTGAAAAATCTTGTCTAGATGTTCTAAATATTCTGAATCACCTTACTGACGACTACAATGTCGTCCAGCGAATCGCAGGTCTTGAACTGACATATCAATTAATCTTTGAAATGCATTTGGTGCAGCATTCCTAACACCAAATGACATTCGAATTTACAAAAATAGTTCAAATGATGTGGTTATCTCAGTTTTGTTAGTGTTTCTTTTCTATTGGTACTTGGTGAAACGTATTTACAACATCAAGCTCAGGAAATATTATCCACCGCGTTAAACCATTTCTGCGATATTAAGCATTGAATACCTGTCAGACATTGTTTATGCAACTGCCTGTAGTTTCCACACGGCCGTCAAGAATCAGCTGCATCATTTTTTCTACTGTAGTGTGTTGCCTAAGCAGATCCACCCGATAAATTCCTTGTTTTCAAATTTTGGGAAATACTATTTTGATATGTTTAACTTGTCGCCAAACCATTCCCTAAATCTTGCAAAATTTGTACCAGTGGTAACTATATGGTGTTTAACGGGATGGAGTATATACTTTGTGAGGTGCCCGTATTTACTAAAAAATTTTTGTGTATCTCTTCAAAAGCTTTGCAACCTCAGAATTTTCTGGTTGTTTTGAAAGTGAATTTACGCGTTGCTGTGGCACTGTGTTTCCTGCACGAATAATCTCATTTTTGCAGTCAATGAAAGAATTGGTGGCTTGCAAGAAATGTCGAGCCAAAATAGGTTAAATGGCGTCAGCAGTTACAAATTTCTAACTGTATTTTTTCAAGACTTTACAGAAGAATTGATTAAGAAACATAAACTGCTTTCACCGAATGCTTTAATTCCAGTATTGTTAAGAATCTCAAGTTCTGGAAATATGCTATTTGAATTTAAACTTATACCTAAATCACCGAACCTTTTCGCTAAGACTGCACTCACTACCAGTATCGGGGAAAACAACCAATTTAGGTTGTGGCTATTTTCAGTACATTTACTCCTACTCCCGCCACGTCGACGTCATTGACAAGTGTTTCTCATCCAGTTATTCTGTTTTTCCAATTGCGTGGTTTATCGCACTTAGTAAAATTCCGCCCAAATGGGAAATGGTACCAACTGCAGCTACCCTAAGGGTCATAAAGTCGTAACCATGCTCTAGACATTGAAGTGGGCCATATTTGTGTTCTGTAATTCTATTTTTGTGACGGCGTCTTGTACTGCGATCACGATTCCAAGCACATGACTACTTGAATTCTACAACATGTTGTCTTAATTGTGCAACTTCTGAGATCAAGCCAGTATTTGTCACGCCAAGCTCAGAGCACGCCGAATTTGTGGAACCTATTGCTGCCGTTGTAGAAAATTGCGTCATTTGTTCTAATATTTAGTCAGCAAGTTCAACTAGATGGTTGAAAGGGTGTAGCATCTAAGAGTGAAGCGATTACCACCCTAATCTGTGATGTGAAAATTTTAATGAACTGCAACCATACAACTTTGTCATTTCCTGTTGACTGATTCTGCTTTTTACGCAATACAGTGGGTGGATTCTCATTGCTTAGTGTTTACTTTTCAAGCATCGCATGCAATTTGATTCTTTTATGTCGTCAAAATTAGTTCATAATATATTCACAAATAGTACCATACTGCCAACTACAGTCGGCCCCTGGCTATGACATAATATCTACGCCTATTGCTCGAGGAAGGCTAGACTTACGTTGTTGAGGTGTGATACATTGTTTTTCAAGATTGCTTAAACCTGGTCGAACCACTTTACTAGTATTCGATTCTAACAAAAATTGGTAAATGCTCGGCCATTTCTTCAAGTTGGACGGCATGACTTACTTGGAAATGCAGGTTTCACAGAATAATGAGTGCAAAAAAGACAGTTTTGTCACTAGCAGTCGTTTGCAAAAAACTAAAATCTCTAATGGGTAGTTATATGATATTTTAGTTTCTCGCAGACGGCTCCTTCAGATTTTTGTCTTTAATGACTGTTTGTTTAATATTTAAATCTCAAACAGATAGCTGTAAGCGAATAAAATTTTTAGCAGGATGCCATAACAGATTTTTGTCTTACATGGCTAGCTGTCAGAAACTTTTGGCTTTTACGTCCGACAATAAAACACGAAATTATCTAATAGATGTGCATTAGAATTACATATATCTAACGGATGGCTATAAGATATTTTTGTTTGTTATAGCTGGCTGCAAGAGACAAAAATTGTTAACAATTTTAGTCTCTAACAGCTAGCTATAAAGGCCTAAAGTCTATTACAGCTATCTGCTAGAGATTTAGATATCGTACAAGTAGTCATTAAAGACAAAAATCTGAAGCAGCCTTTTGCAAGAAGCCAAAACATCATATAAGCATCCATTGGAGATTTTAGTGTCTTACAGACGGCTGCTAGAGACAAAACTGTTCCCTGTTGTATTCATTCTTCTGTGACATCTGCAAAATAGCTGGCGAATAAAGCGAAAAACGTACTTTTTCAGAGCTAAATTTAGAAAAATTTGGTTTCCTTCCTTTAAGGGCTTCGTTACATGGAACTTCAAAACTCTTTTCGTTTTTGTGTAAAATCTTAAGAACCTGAGATAGATATCATAATGCATTGATTGCATCATACTGGACAGTATACCCAGGGATTAACCCCATGTCACCCGCCAGAAATAGGAGCCCCCGCAACGTTGATCCATGTCGCGGATTGGAACACAACACAAACTCTAAAACTACAAATTGGTCCCTGCCGTTTTGAATGTAAACATGACAATTGCTGCAAAATCAAAGAGCGTGATAGCGTTAGAACAAAAGCAACTGTAGCATGTCGATGCTATACTACGGCTTTTGTTGTAAATTTGATGAAAAATGAAAAAGGTTCATGGATGTTTTGATAGGATTTTCTGGAGACTTTGCGAAAGTACGCAAATAATTATGATTCCGAATAAATTCACTACGTTGTTGTTATCTTAAGGAAATTCAAATTTTCTAAGGAATTTTTAGACTCGCTTACGTTGGTATGCTATAATCGCTAGCTCACGAATTTTATGAACTTCCACTGAATTGTCAAAAATTTGTTTGTATATTATAGGCACACAAAATAAACTCACACATTAATATTCGTCAGCTTGACAATTCATTTTGTCTTCAAACGAGAATCTATGGCAGCTATTTTGTGCCTGTGTCACCAAATGTCAATATCTTGTTATAGCTGCCAAAGATAGTATACAGATGACAGATGGAAATAATTCTATGTGAACCCTAAACTTAATCGAAAATAGTATATATAATATATATTATATATATGTATTATGCGAGATAGACAGTATCCGCTTGAAACTATGAAACTTTGCTGCGTCTAGCGATAGATGCTTTCAGAGCACAGCATTAGGAATACATTGATTACCTATAAAAGCGCTTAAAATCAGTTGATGTTGAGGAGCATTTTTAATGAAAATAACGAAATACTTTCAGTACACATTAATCGCAAATATATTACGATAATGCTTGCAATAAATGAAAATAATTTTCACTATTTTGTTTTATCTCTAAAAACTTAAAGTAGCCCATCTTTAAATATGTCTTATTGCTACCTAATGCATTAACGTTTGAGTTTTAGGCTGCGATTTTAAGCGGTCTTTATTGCTGCAAAAAGAGCAACTTTATAAAGTTCAGTGTCAGTCGCAGATAATAATTCACGCTACTTACCAACATCCTGATGCTCGCGTTTCGATGTACAACTTCAAATTGTTGGCGTAAGAATTTGTGCCAGCCGCCGATAATTTTCCTCCAGCGTATACTTGATTCCTAGAAAATTTTTTATTGAAAAGTATTAATTTACTAATAAATTGGAGGTAACTGGACATATATTCAGTCGCTTTCATTCTTTAGCTGAAATGTGAATTGCAGTCGAACCAATCAAATCATTTAAAATTTGGTTTGACCACTTGAAGCAAAGTAGTTAACAGGAAAGCTCCTCTAAGACCGATTAGTTATCAAGACCGCTTGAGTTTTATAGTTTGTGAAGTTTCATAAAATATAAAATAAAATGTTGTTTGACCACTTGAAGCAAACTATTTAACAGGATGCTCCGCTGAGACCGATGCGTCATCAAGACCACTTGAGTTTTATAGTTTGTGAAGTTTCATAAAATATAATATATGTAAAATGTGGTTTGACAACTTGAAGCAAACTATTTAACAGGATGCTCCGCTGAGACCGATGCGTTACCAAGACCACTTAAGTTTTATAGTTTGTGAAGTTTCATAAAATATAATATATATAAAATGTGGTTTGACAACTTGAAGCAAACTATTTAACAGGATGCTCCGCTGAGACCGATGCGTTACCAAGACCACTTGAGTTTTATAGATTGTGAAATTTCATAAAATATAAAATAGAATACGATTTGACCACTTGAAGCAAACTATTTAACAGGATGCTACGCTGAGACCGATGCGTTATCAAGACCACTTGAGTTTTATAGTTTGTGAAGTTTCATAAAATATA
>JASANE010012559.1:0-44519 GCA_030248225.1 Trileptium ribeirensis
GCTTTCTAGGCAACTTCGCGTGGCTGCTGCGGGTCAGCGGGGCTTCGGGCGGAGATTCACAGCATAGGGCTGGATCCAACGAGCTCGCGGGCGACAGAACATGGTGCCGCATGGTGCCAGTTTGGACGTAGGGTATGGCGATGGGAGAGTCGCGAAAGTAGGGGGTTCGTATTAGTTGCATACTGCGATAGGCTAGGTAAACAAGGCGGTCTGCTTGAAAAGCGGTCCACATGGCACACACATACATAGATACATGTACATATTTTATATGTGATATGTCCTAACTATATGGAAAGTGACAGTCCGGGTTCCACATTAACAATCCTACTTAGGGTAAGTAGCGACCGGTCTGTACTATTACAGGCGAAGTTCTGGCGTTGTCCGGGGCGGTTTTGGATGTCCGTCCGCGATTCCCGCGAGGCGCTTTACTTAGCCTCCTGTTGTTATTCTCCATACTACGATATCGCAGACGGTGACGGGCCTTCGAACGAGCCCGGCATCCGTCGTCCCGGATAGTTGCAAGTGCGACCAAAGTGTGATTTCCTTCTATTCTGTTCGTTGTTTTCCATAACCATTACCTAGTATATTATTATAACCAAGTAAATTTAATATTTTTGATTTCAGCCTTAACAAACGTGTTTTCCTGAACGTGCAGCCAGGGGCCTCCTATTCCCCGGACGGTCGTGACCGTCAATACCATACAACATGATGCCTACCGGTTGGGTGTTGCTTTCCATTTTCGCCGACTTAGGGCGCTATTTGCGGTCTTGCAGGTCGGTTGGGGGCTTGATTTCCTCATAATTTGGTCAGGTTACTACACTTGTCCCTAGTGAAATCTGTAAAATGGTATAAGCAAAATACCCCCCCCTGGTCAGTTTATGCATTTTATACAGATCATATCAGCACATTCGATAAAATGGTCCATGCATTCTATACAAAACGGTTCGTACATTCTACACAAAATAATTCATACATTTTATACAAAAACGGTTCCAACATTCTGCACAAAGTAATTCATACATTTTATACAAAACGGTTCAAACATTTTTATACAAAAAAATTCATACACCCTATACAGAACGAGTTTACAAATATTTTTATAATAAATAATTTCATACATTTTATACAAAGCGGTTCAAACATTTTTATACAAAATAGTTCATATTTTTTATACAAAGCGGTTCTAACATTTTATACAAAATAGTTCATATATTTTATACAAAGCGGTTCAAACATTTTATACAAAATAGTTCACAGATTTTATACAAAGCGGTTCAAACATTTTATACAAAATAGTTCATATATTTTATACAAAGCGGTTCAAACATTTTATACTGAAAACCGTATTCGGAGATATACGTAACTGAACGAAGTAGACGTACATTAAACGTACCCTTCGCTCTTCGAATGTAGTTTTATGTGGTTCAAACATTTAAAGGTCACTGCTGCTTTGGTGGGGCCTATCAAACTACGGGTGGCAACAGTTATCCTGGGTATTGCTAAAGCTCTCTAATGAAATTGGACGTTGTTACCACATTCGAATTTCACTGCCGCTTCGTGGGCGACAATCGAACGCGGGCGGGAACAACAGTTATCTGGGCATCGCTAAAGCTCTCGAATGTAGTTGGACGTGGTTACCACATTCGAAGGTCACTGCCGCTTCGTGGCGACAATTGAACGGGTGGCAACAGTTATCCTGGTATTGCTAAAGCCTCGAATGCTGTTAGATTTGGTTACCACATTTGAAGGTCACTGCCGCTTTGTGGGCGACAATTGAACTACGGGTGACAACAGTTTCCTGGGCATTGCTAAAGCTCTCGATGTAGTTGAAATCTCGTTACCACATTCGAAAAAAACAAAATACGTATTTTGTTTCCTTGGTCCTCGCTGTTTCTCGTCCTAAACTGGCAAGCGGTCATGACGTCCGTTTTGACAGTTGGAGTTTTTTTAACCAAAAAATTTTCACATCATACAAACTAACACTTTTCATATAGGTCACTAGTTCCTTCTCAAATCATAAACGATGTAAGCTATGGATAGTTGTTGACCCCGGGCAAGCCGCCCCGGGAATCCGTAATCTCTTTTGGACGTCCGGATCGGACCACCTGTAACTTAAAACAATTTTAATAAATGAATGATTATTTAGCGACTACAGACAGTTACGTTCTTTCAAGTTTTTCTTTTTATGGCACATGTTTGTTTCACTAAAACCATGCTATACCAAACTAAAACTATAGCCAGATTTCTTATAATCCTTAAAAACCTGTTTTTGCAATTCTGATCCCGAATGTGGTATCGGACCTGTCTCGCTTTCCACTAAGGACGCCTCTCATCGGTTTTGCTATTAAATAAAAAATTTATCGAAATTCCATCTCGAAGATGAGTAGTTATACGTGACAGAAACAGACAAAAACAAATTTTCACGATGTTCCCTTAGGTGAGCATGCCCCCGCTCCGTTTCTATCACTATAGAGAGCAAGCGAACGCGTAACACATTTCAATGAAACTGAAAAAACAAGATAAAACAAAGTCATTTTAACCGCTTGAAACATAAAAACGGCACGGAACGAAACAAATCAGATCCCGCATCGGTTTTCCCCGATCCTCACCGATTTGCTTTCGCCAGCAATTTGCATCGTCCAACAAACAAAAAAACATCCTTTTTGTAAGTTCGAAAATTTCACCTTTTATGGGGCAATTTTTGAACTTTGGCTCATAAACGCTTGCTTTGACAAAACTGCAAGACACCAAAGTTATAGCTCTCGATTAGTAATTCTGTGACACGCACCTGGCCAGAGTTGTAAACTAAAACTGTTGGTGACCCCAATGGTCAAAATCAAAAATTCTCGAATTGGAGTCGATTTTATGAAAAATTAGGTAGGAAATCCTGAGAGCAGAGCAAATACAAATCTATGTGCATAACTACATTTCGTTACGCGTCTAATCAAAAAAAAATTAGACAATCCATCAGTCCGGTGGGAAGTAGTTACGACAACCGGACGTAGAAATAAATAATTTTTCCAAGACAAACGCTTGCTTCAAAACATCCAATCGACTGAGTCTACTTTGCAACGCAACCCACCTGCGAGACGGTATAATTTAAAAATACAAACAATTTCCTATCAGAATAATTACAATTCGAGACAAAATACTTTTCATGCATAGGTATATTATAGCTAATATCTCATCTAGAACACCCACAGTACATTACAACAATCACTATTTACACACCTCTTCGGCCATGAATAGAAAGCGTTTTCTTAAAACCTAATCCCGCTGCCTGAATCTCCATCCAAACCAGCGCCGAAGACAGGAAAAAGAAGACAACGCTCTTTAATTGAAAACAACCAGAGAGAACGTTTCACGAGAGAGAAGAGGAAAGTTTCAGGCAAAAAAAACTGTTTTCCTGAACCTGATCCCGCTGCCGAGTCTTTTATTTAGTCATGCTAAGTAACAGGAAAAGAAGAAATGCTCTTTAATTGAAAACAACCAGATGAGAACGTTTCACGAGAGTATAATAGGAAGTTTCAGGCAAAAAAAACTGTTTTTTCCCTAAAACCTGATTTCCCCGCTGCCGAGTCTTTATTCGAATGTACAGCGCCTAAGTACAGGAATAAAGAAGACAATGCTCTTTAATTGAAAACAATGATAGAGAAATGTTTCACGAGAAGATAAATACGAAGTTTTCAGGCAGAAAAATCTTTTCCTCAAAACCTCATCCCGCTGCCCCTGCCTTTTATTCTGAAATAACAGCGCCGGACAGGAAAAAGAAAACGATCTTTAATCGAAAACAACCAGAAGAGAACGTTTCACGAGAGATAGAAGAAATTTCAGGCAAAAAAAACTGTTTTTCCTAAAACCTGATCCCGCTGTCCATCTCTTTATTCAAATGACAGCGCCAGAGACAGCAAAACGAGGACATCCATCCCTTCATTGAAAACAACCAGAGATAACCGGTGACGAGCGATTATGGGAATTTTCAAAAAAATTTCAGGCAATCGTCTTTAGGCAATCAATTAGGTAAACCTATTCAGCCAACCCTTTTCAATTTAACGAACTTTAGAAAGATCTGCACTGGATTGCGCAATGGTTGTTAATGGACTGAAACGGAGTGCAAGAAAATTATTCTCACTGTTCTCACTTTCTGAACAATTGTGTTAGAATTATTGAGACACGCCGTAGTGGTACTCTGAGCACTTTAACAATAAATACACTTCGCTACCAGGAATGTAGTTACAGCTTACGTTGAGATCGTGATTCAGTGTATACTAATTTACACAATATACATAGCGCGGTAGTTACATATGGTAGATAAGTTTGGAGCAATGTACAATACTCAGTATTGCTTAATTTGCAGTATAATCTTTATATTCGGAAGTGTTCTAAAGTCCCGGATTAAGTGCTTCTACCAATTATGAGACGGAACACATTCTATTTGAAAACATTTGTTTGAATAGATTCCTCAAACTGCTACAAACATCTACCTCATGTTATTTTGTTGACAGAAGGCAATGATGAACAAATTCTATAGCAAAATCTTAAATGCAAGTCTTTGTCCTGACTTACATTTTGCAGGACTATTAATTTGGCGTTTTCTCCATTTACTTGAAGGGCCAGACTGTTCAAAAAAACAGGTCTTCATAGTTACTCAACATGATGAAAGATTTATGGTATGACATGATATTTGCATGGTATGAACTCGATACGGGTACCGCTAAGATCCCGCAATACGAAAAGTGTTACGTTTGAAATTATACATTATTTTTGAAAGTAGTTATTCATACGAAAAATTCCTTAGTTCCGGTTGTTAGAGAAATAAATAAAGGGTCGTGTATAAATTTGATCTGTGTGAAAATGGCCGTAACGATACCTATATAACGTAGTCCTGACGTACTATTGTCTTCTTGGAAAAAATCCTTAGTTTTTTGGTCGTTAAAGAAGAAATAAAGGGTCACATAAATTTGATCTGTGCGTGAAAATAGCAGTAAGGTAGTCCCTGCTGTATGTATTACTGTCTCCTCGAAAACGGTCTCAGTAATCTGAAATGGGCCAAATTCGAAATCTGTTGCTACCACTTTTGGTCAACGCTTAGCATCATTTTTGTAAGGTTAGCTGCAAAGGTGGCTTTTAACACACGAATCGTTATCCGAAATTATCATATCAACAACATTAATAATAATATGATCAAACAGATACACTACCTGCCAAAACGATTTCGCTCGCTGGCTCGCGACTCTCTCATTCAAAAACGCGACGGGCATTTCTTGAGAGTACTGTATATATTTCAAATGAAAAAAAGACAACTACAATTTCATTGAAGTAATTGACCAGAAAACTCCCGCAAACAAAATAACACGACAGAAAATGGTAATCCAGCCATAGTAATGACCCCCTAATAACGTGGAAGTAAAATAAGGCTCCGAACGAAAACGTAGTCGAAATTCCTTCACAATCAATTAAGTAATAAATCATAATTGACCCATCAGTCTAGTGCAACTGACGGATACGCCCCAAGTCTATCCCACACAGATCCTGCACTCATTGTTCAAATTGCCGAAAAATGCCCAATTTGAAAAGTATAGATTCGTTTCGTATAACCCAGACAAGCCCAATGCGCGTCGGTTTAGTGGGATTGATAGTATAACAGATACATATACTACTGGATCGTTGCGTGATAGATTAATCCTGGCCACCGTGGATTAGTCCTGGCCACCGTGTATGGGCCAACATTTTTGACTCAGTTACGGATGTCTCCCCAACTTAGAACGGAGATGACCCAGAGGGATATGAAACCAACCCCGCTTCGAACCACATACGTATATGGAATTAGAACCAATTTATGATCTCTTGGCGCATGTAAATACATAAGCCGAGTTTCCCCGTACGTACGAATTGACCGTAAGACCCTGTAGTCACCCTATGTATACACAATATATATGTGTCGCAAATCATGAATCGTGACGCTTTGTTAACCTCGCTAAGTATAAAGATTTTCGTTATATTTCGGCCTGCACCACCGACAGTTTTGTGATCAGAATGGGTATCGTTATTACATTTCGGAATGGATATCGTCAAATATCGCTACCGCATATATATATATCGATTGTCGTGCCATAAGGCACCTATTGGTTTATGTAGCCTCTATATTATTACCGCTGTAGTAACCATATTGTTGTTGGCCATAAAGGCTTTATTGGAGTACTTGATTATATATATATATATATATAGGAACCAAAAGTAGCGGCTCGGTCCATATCCCGGACCGTTGAGAATTCGGGATTTAGGACTCACATTTTTAATAGATGTATTATGCGGTCATTACTATGGCTGGATTCCCATTTTCTGTCGTGTTATTTTGTTTGTCGGAGTTTTCTGGTCAATTACTCAATGAAATTGTAGTTGTCTTTTTTTCATTTGAAATATATACAGTACTCTCAAGAAATGCCCGTCGCGTTTTGAATGAGAGAGTCGTGAGCCAGCGAGCGAAGTCATTTTTGGCAGGTAGTGTATCTGTTTGATTCATATTATTATTAATGTTGTTGATATGATAATTTCGGATAACGATTCGTGTGTTAAAAGCCACGTTTGCACTAACCTACAAAATGATACTCAGCGTTTGACCGAAAGTGGTAGCAACAGATTTCGAATTTGGCCCATTTAGATTACTGAGACCGTTTCAAGGAGACAGTAATACATACAGCAGGACTACCTTACTGCTATTTTCACGCACAGATCAAATTTATGTGACCCTTTATTTCTTCTTCTAACGACCAAAAAACTAAGGATTTTTTCCAAGAAGACAATAGTACGTCAGGAATACGTTATATAGGTATCGTTACGGCCATTTTCACACAGATCAAATTTATACGCGACCCTTTATTTATTTCTCTGACAACCTGAACTAAGGAATTTTTCGTATGAATAACTACTTTCAAAATAATGTATAATTCCAAATGTAACACTTTTCATATTGCGGGATCTTAGTGAGACCCGTATCGAGTTCATACCATGCAAATATCATGTCATACCATAAATCTTTCATCATGTTGAGTAACTATGAAGACCTGTTTTTTTTGAACAGTCTGGCCCTCCAAGTAAATGGAGAAAACGCCAAATTAATAGTCCTGCAAAATGTAAAGTAGGACAAAGACTTGCCGTAAGACTTTGCCATAGAATTTGTTCATCATTGCCTTCTGTCAACAAAATAACATGAGGTAGATGTTTGTAGCAGTTTGAGGAATCTATTCAAACAAATGTTTTCAAATAGAATGTGTTCCGTCTCACAATTGGTAGAAGCACTTAATCCGGGACTTTAGAACACTTCCGAATATAAAGATTATACTGCAAATTAAGCAATACTGAGTATTGTACATTGCTCCAAACTTATCTACCATATGTAACTACCGCGCTATGTATATTGTGTAAATTAGTATACACTGAATCACGATCTCAACGTAAGCTGTAACTACATTCCTGGTAGCGAAGTGTATTTATTGTTAAAGTGCTCAGAAGTACCACTACGGCGTGTCTCAAGAATTCTAACACAATTGTTCAGAAAGTAGAACCGTGAGAATAATTTTCTTGGACTCCGTTTCAGTCCATTTAACAACCATTGCGCAATCCAGTGCAGATATCTTTCTAAAGTTCGTTAAATTGAAAAGGGTTGGCTGAATAGGTTTACCTAATTGATTGCCTAAAGACGATTGCCTGAAATTTTTTGAAAATTCCCATAATCGCTCGTCACCGGTTCTGTCTGGTTGTTTTCAATGAAGGGATGGATGTCCTCGTTTTGCTGTCTCTGGCGCTGTCATTTGAATAAAGAATGGACAGCGGGATCAGGTTTTAGGAAAACAGTTTTTTTTGCCTGAAACTTCTTGATTATCTCTCGTGAAACGTTCTCTCTGGTTGTTTTCAATTAAAGACCGTTGTCTTCTTTTTCCTTATCTCCGGCGCTGTCATTTGAATAAAGAATCGGCAGCGGGATCAGGTTTTAGGGAAACAGTTTTTTTTGCCTGAAAGTTCCTATTATCTCTCGTGAAACGTTCTCTCTGGTTGTTTTCAATTAAAGAGCGTTGTCTTCTTATTCCTGTCTTCTGCGCTGTCATTCCAAATAAAGACTCGGCAGCGGGATCAGGTTTTAGGAAAACATAAGTCCGTTGTCGGGGCTATATAACTGTGAATGAAGTAAGCAAAACAATTAATGAGGATAAGACGTTCTCGGTTCTATCGGTAAGATTTCACACCTTCTGAATTGCCATTTAGTGCGGGCTTAGTACGTTCGAAATATTATGGTGATACTGCTTTTTTTAACAAAAATATCCAATACTAATGACTAGCGCAGCGATTAGAAACGGAGCAAGTGTGGATGTGATTTCTCTGCACAGTGTGATACTTGCAAGGTTCCAAATTGGGACTCTTTAGTCGCCCTTGAAGCCTTAGAATAACACTGATATACCAGTAATTATGCTTTATTTGCAACTTTGCGGTTATGTCTATCACATAACAAAACCGCAGAACCCTTTATTTGTTCTTTCAACGACCAAAAAGCCTCAAACTTTGGCAATTTATAAATCTTCACTTTTAAAAAAACTGTCGTTTGAAGTGAGATTTTTCAAGTTGTAGCCGATTGTGTTTACCCTATATCATCTAATACAATTGTTTTTATCGTATTTAGCAACCCCAAAAAGTCTTTTACCATCTCCAGCTCCCTTCGTACCATTCATTTTTGATAAATTTGGTCGCTCTCTTTTGGCCCCAAAATTTTTACATTTTCGCACCTGTATATATCATCCCACATTGTTAACTTGGTCTTTCCACAGAGAGAGGGGTCGTGAGAGCTTTGGCGGTTCATGCTTCCGGGTAAATTTAGGCTTCCCTCCAGGTTAGCCCTAAAGTTATTTTGAGGTGGCACCAACAATGTTTGTGTCAACAAAATAGCTTATAACAAAACTGCTCCTTGTATTATTTGACTATTCATGAGAAATGAGGTGCGTCCTGCGGAAGTACTCATTTGCAGTAAGGAAAGGGTTTCAAAAACAACGATATACATGTCGTAAATGCATGAAAAGAAGCGATAAAAGGCTGTTACAGGACCCCTCTAGTACAACTGTGGGTTACAGTTTTCATCAGAGCTTAATTGGTGGGAAGTTCCCCAGTGATTTTCGGCTTCGCAGAGGACAGAGTTGGGAGCTCAAAAATGCCCAGGTAAAATTTTGGTCCTATGGAGAGGCAATTTAAACCACGGATTTATTGGATTAATAATACTATAAACCCATCGTTCAGCCCAACGACAAACAAAATTTTTAAACTGTCACACTTTTTTGGGTGTTAAACAGTGGCTTATCCGAAACCGGTTTATCTGACAGAAATTGTTTTATCGGCAATTGTCGCTGTAGCTCTTGGAGATAGGATTCAGTGTAGTTTTGCATATTTCTAAACCTGCTGTCCCTGGCAAGAGTTATAACCTAAATTACTGAGGGTTTCAAAGGCCAAATGATAATGTCTCCAACTTGTGTCGGCTTTGCCATAATTTCAGCTGGAGAAACTGCAGCGCAAGTTAGCATTGCACAGCAACTATATTCCATTACGCGTGGGATTTGCACAAATCTGTCAATGCGGTAAAGGGTTAAGCAGAGCGGCAAAAATCGGTTTGCACAGTTTTGGTGCTATTTGGGGAAACTCTATTCGTTGCGATCGCTCCATTTAGGCATTCCAATGAGTAAATGATCCAATGGTGCGCCGGGTTGGCGTTGGTGCTTTTACCAACGTTTAATATTTTATACGAATGTTAATACTAACTAATGTAATCTTAATGTAAATTCGAAAACGAATGTGTGCATTTTAGGCCAAAAAGTTAAATTATACTACACTAAAATAACATGTAGTTGTGACTAAGGAACAACCATTACCAAAAAGCTTTATGTACTTATAACAAAAAAAGGGGGGTAAGCATTTTTTGCAACAGTTGGACTGGGCGCTATGTTTGCTTAGGTATTCGATGCTGTAGTAGAGTGGTATTGGTGCCAATTTTTAGGTCCTTATTTCTAGGTAAAGATACCGATCTGCAAATTCGGTAGTCCATTTCAAGCTCTGCATTTTTATTATTATAATGTTGTTTTTGCTGCTTGTATGACATATATTAGTTAGTATTAATTTTCGTACAAAATATTAAACGATGAGTAGAGGCAACAGCGCCAATCAGACGTACTTTCGGATAATTTGTTGATTGAAATGCGTAAACGGAGCGACCGCATCGAGTTGAGTTTCCTCAAATAACGCCTAACGATTTTTGTAGAACCCGGAAATATTTAGCACACATTTCAGTTATCTAAGTGTTGCATGCATATTTCATGAATCTTAATGCTACAGTGATACAATTTAGCGGATGTATTGAACGTCTCATCGAGTGTACATGCAACAGATAACCGGAATGTAAGATGAGTATTTCGGCTGTATTGCCGGCAAAATCTGAGGGGCGGAGGTTGGAGCGTTAAAAATCAGTTTACACTATTCCTGGTTTAAATAATCACACGGCGATTTATAAACGACTGTGATTTTTATAAGGAATATTTGTTATTGTAAAACTGTAATGTGAGATCGAGATCTTTGTTAATGGCAAATCGCGCTAGTTTGTACGGAGCGTATTACTGTTTTTGCCACCACCTTAGAGCACATGACAACGTTTGTAGAATCTTCGGAGGAGTAGAAAAGTATCGGAGTCACAACCCGCCTCTTGAGTTTTGATGGTCAGCCCGGCGACTAGAAACACTGGTAAAAATGCGGTAATATTCTTATTTATGTTTTGATTTAATATTTTCAAATATAATATTTTTACGTTCGAATATTGTAGATGATGAAAACAAACATACCGGAAGTTTACGCCTGCGGCGATATCGTCACATTCCCAATGTTGTGTTTTGATAACGTGGTCTCAAATGTTCAACATTGGCAGATGGCGCTGAAACATGGTAAGACATTCATCTTTTTTGCGTCTTTACTTATATATTTTACTAAAGTATGTCGTAAATTATTGTTGATGTTTAATTCCACATTGTAAGCAGTATATATAATTGAACGGAGCGAGCGGAATTTCTGATGGCGCTATGGGAAAAGCCTTGAAAATTACTTGTCGCTGTCAGTCATAGCTCATTGAGGGATTTCGACAAATTTTTGTTTGATAGCAAAAGTGACGGGGATGTTCATCCCTTTATATGAGCGCAAATAGCTCTGACCACATCTACCCGATCAAAATAGCAAAACAAAATGTTATTAAGGGTTCCTTGCCAAATCTAGCCATAATGGTACCAGAATTCGCAGGCCGTATCTCGCGACGCAGGCTTCGCATCGCAAAATGCAGACAAAGAGATTTACTGACTTTGACTTATGCTCCAAACGTTGTGGCTTAAGCGATTACTGGAAGCGCACATAAAAACAAACATGTCAGCGAAACCTTTAGTTGAAGCTTCGATGGTTTGAGATCGGCTTTGGTCGATGTGGCTAATTTTATTAATTGCATGTGGCTCGCTAAGGACATGGTGTCCACCTTCTCAAATTTCCTCAAACTAGGAAATCGTCATTAAATTTGACAAAAAGGCTATGTTCCTCAAACTTCACATGCATTCGTCAAATTCCACTTCCTGGCAGATGAACCAGTTAGCGGAGGAGAAACACGCTTTCGACATCGATAATGCCACAAAGTCTGCAGAAATCGGGAAAAAACTGCTCAATTGCAAAAGGAAGTGGATGGCATACAATGCGTGACCAGGCAAGGGCCACGGTGCAGCATGGAACTGGGTGTGGGCGTCCATTTCCTCCGGAGTCCGCAAACATGATCGGGTGAAGTTACGAAGGCTGGTGATGCGATCCTTGTTTGAAAAAGAAAAACAATTTGAAAGCTTGCAAAAATTCAACACATCTGCCAAAAATTCTTCAAATTTCATGTCTTAAAAACAGTGGCTATCCTGTATGGATTGTCATACATAAAAACAAACATGTCATCGAAGCCTTTAGATGAAGCATCAATGTATGACTTGAGACCAGGTTGGCAGACTTGCGTAATTTTGTTAATGCTTGCGGCTAAGTATTCTCATGCATATATAGTTAAATTTTTCAAAGTATAACCTCTATATTGAACAGATGTTGAGCACTCAATACTCAGTGCACTGGATAAATCGATAATCCGTACTTTAGCCCAAAATGGTTGATTGAACGGTCACGGACCAAAGTAAGTGCAGTCGTGGAGGGACCAGAATTTCGTCTAAACGCTGACGTAGGAAATTATTGGAGTCTCAATTGCGGAGTAGTGGACAACGGATATGGTTAAATTTAGCGTAGCTGCGCTAAAACAATCTATTGATAGTTGCTTAAAGGGTAATTCAGTGTCACAGTACTTATTGTCTCGTATCTCTGTTCTCCTATGTCTTCGGTTGACAGTTGCATTTGATAACGTAGTTCTAGTATTTAATCTAATAGCTAAACAAATTTTTGGTTGACGCGTAACTACGCCAAAACAATCCAATTGATAGTTGCTCCCTACCGATCTCACCAGCTGAAGCTTTCAGCACATGCTAGGATTGCTTTTTCTTATTCTGTAAATTTACTGAGATTGATAAGCGCAAGCTTTTGATGCTTCCAAGACTATACAAAATCGTATTCACGAACTGAGCTAGTATTTCAATTAGTACTAATATTCATAATTAAATACATAGATCGTATTATGTGACATTATTATACATATTTTTGTTACATTTCGTATTATATGTTACAGGTAGAACGGCGGCATTAAGTATTGTCGGTCGATCGGAGCCGTGTTACTCTGTGCCATTTTTCTGGTCGACAATGTTTGGCAAAAGCCTCAGATATACAGGTCCACAATTATGTCGTATTTGCACTTTAGTGTCTAACCAGGTGCTGCGCTGAGACTGTTGGGTTTAGCGTGATTGCTTTAAATATTGGTTAGGCAGACGACGGGCCGATATTTTCGGCTCTTATTAGTTTGGACGATGTTAGAAATATATCGATGATTATACCAATTGACATTTTAGGTACACCACTGTCAAAATATAAACCAAGTGCAGCCAGTCATATTGAAGCTGTAGTAACAACCGCGATACCAACGCGATTTTGACATAAACTCGGTTATATTCGCTGCCTTATTCAGTTGCTAAATGGGTTATCAGTTAAGATATTTGCCGTGCCCATTAGAATGGCTCAAGATACTTGTATTGTAAAAATTGTTTATGAAATATCTCTTAGCGGTTATCATATATAGACGAAAAAAACAAATTTCAACTTCATTTTGTTCTAAAACTAAAAGCTCATTAGCCCTAGCTCATGGAAAATTAGAAAAAATATTTCATAAATATGTGCCGATGCTTATAGCAATAGCATTAATGCAGTTACCTAGGAACAGGATGATCTATCTTTTGCAGAACAATAATTTACAACTATTGGTTTTAGTTTAATTGGAATTGTGCATAATGGTAGTATGCCTAACATTTTTGTTATGTTATAAAAGAGTTCAATTATTAAACATGCGCTGGTTGGCTAAGTTATGAGCTCGTTCTGGTTTTTAAAAAGACTATCTTACTACAGCATTCCTTTTCAGTTTTGTGACAGAAGTAAGATTGCCGTTATCATAATATAGAGTAAGATGCAGCGTATAGTAAAGTATCTAAATGTTGACTCTTCAGCATTTGATCTTTCATTACTAGATCTACAAATGCAACCAAAATTTCAGCAGCAGTATGTTTTTCACATCAATGTTAAACATTTCAAAAGGAGCAGCAGTCATTTCCTCATGGGTACTGTAAATATAATTTTGAATCCCGACTGTCAGCGCAGTGTGCCAATTTATCTACAGACGGTTGCTGAAAACTCCGCCGTATACCAAATACGGCTGAAAACTATGCTGGAAGTCCTTTTTACAGCTCAGGTAGGTGACCCTATGGAGTCGTGACTTGAAACCAAATGGACGTGGAACAAAAACACTTTCAAATAATTGCGGACATCCGCAGAGAAAAGTTTATTTATTAGTCTAGGCTTACGACTAACACCATGTTTATACAATATCGGTGCGCATGGTATAAAAGCGTAATGTTGTGGTGTATCGATAGCTTTTGTAAATGAAGAAAACGGCGTGGCATATTTAGTAAGCTATCACGTTCATTTGTACAGCTAATTTGATAGCCCTTCTTCACTTGCACCCGACTGTATTGCTGTAACTGCTGAATTATTTGACCCATATTGGCAACGGCTACTTCAGTTAGTTTGAATAAAAGAATTAAGCTCGTTTTCAGACACTATAATAGTAATCAATATCACGGTTCCAAAAATTGAGATCCGTAGAAAAAATAATTGCAAGGACCAGTGGGTTTTTTCGTTTTGCAAAAATGTCTACTTTGTGTTTTCCTTACATAATACAAATATCACACTGCTGAAAATGCGTAATTTTTTACTACGCAAACACAACTACTAACCACGCAATATTGCAAGACTCATAGTACCCGCCAAAAATGAATGTCGCTCGCTCCCGACTCGCTCGAGCGTGCTCGAAAATAGTCGTTCTGAAAATAGAATTTCTAATTAAATCGTTTCAAAATCTCGCGAGTTGTTCCAAACGGGGCGGACATTTCTGGCGCGTACTGGATGTCTCAATAATGTAAATGTACTCTAATATGGAGACTGCTGTGTATTTTTACCAATTAAACATCGCAACGCACACTGAATGAAAAAACCATGACAGTATTATTATGAACGTATAGAATAATAAGTATCCAGCCGCCAGTAGTAGCTAAAAACTAAGCCCCTTTACGAAATGGGGTCTCTTTGATGTCCTCGTTGTCTTGGTTCTTGGTTTCCGTGAACTCTACTAAAATGTGCGAAATACACTCAAACATATTGCCGTCTTTGTATTGTTACAATATTAGACGTCATAATAATATCTTGTTATGGTGTGTGTCTTGTTATTAACACAAACTTCTTGGCATAAAATTATGATCAGGAAGTTGCGTTAAAGTGGCCTCGCCAGTAACTACTGCGGTAAAATTTGAATGAATATGAATTTTGTTTTCATATACTACTACAGTATGCTCCATAAACGGCCGCATTTCTAGCGAGCCAGGCGCGAGCGGCTCGCTCGAAATTTCGAAACTGTATAAATTAATAGTAAATTCTATTTTTATAACAAATTTATTTCGAGCCTCGAACGACCGACAGTCATCTTTGTCGGGTATTGTACTAAGGAATCTTTTATAGTCAAGTACCCAGTCATTGTAAAAACAATGAGAGCGAGCAATTTGTGTGTGTGACGGTTAGAATGTAGTATCATACGTCTAAAATTAATTTGGGAGCGAAATTTTTGGTTCTGGCATATATCTGTCCACACATCCTGGCTGTAAATTAACATTTCGATGTTACCGCATTTCTAAATAATTTCAGGTCTTGGAGCGGGTTTTGATAACACGATAATTCATGGAAGTTTGGAAGAAATGAAGTTCGTATGCTACTATTTGAAGTAAACAATGTCGAACGATGTACTAATTATTGCTAATCCCATTTTTTAATTTATTTAAGAGACATATTGAAATATTACAGTTTCAAATATTTCAAAGTTATCTGCTACATAGAATAATTTTGTATTGGGCATCATTGTTATTTATAAATTCATCGAGAACTTGTTTTTGGCTAGTGACAATGTTTTTGTAATATTTTCTGAAAAACCACTTTATTTTTAAATATTTCTGAGTTATGTTGTCTTTGCTCGTTTGGCCTGTTTACAGTGGGGCACCATCCACTTTCCAAATCCCCCATGATCGTGAGATTTTCCTCCAATGCTAAAACGTCGGTTTATAGCTTGAAAATACATTCACGGCAGTAAAACTACATGAAAATATGGAATATTTAGTAATTTTTAAGCAAAATTTATTCCCCTACTTTGAAAATTTCCCCGAGAATGAACGCGGGGCTCCCCGAAGTCCCCCCTCCCACTTTTGGAGGGCTGTGGACACGCTAGCTCGTCCGTCTTTTCTTTCCAAACATAACCTTAATATTGTAGCAATCATCTCTGTTCAGATACAAGTTTACTTTTGTCTGCTAGTGAACACATAAATTTAGTCGCGATCAGAGCAAAGGGTAAAAATACCTTGATAGTAAAGTCTTTGGGCAGCGATGTTTAGAGAACAACTTACTGTATTTTGTAGTAATATCGGTTGTAAACCTTTTTACTACTAATTATTCATATTTTATTTTTCGAAACTGCTCGATTAATATCAGCTCGTTAATCACTGCAATGTTAATAAAATTTCATCATTGAATTTTATTACGATTTAGGTTTTGTAATATAATTTAATTTGGGTGTGAGACCAGTTTGGTGTTAGAAGCTAACGAAGCTGCGTTGTGAGAAGTGAGGTGTCAGAAGCTAACGAGTTTTTATTTGTAAAGCATTTGGGTTATACTTATGTCGTGTTACCGTTGCTTTTGGTTAAACAACACCTGTTTTATGAAATATCCGACAAAAATGACTGTCGCTCGCTCGAGACAAGCTCGAAATAGATTTGTTCTACAAATATAAGTTACTATTGATGTAAATAGTTACGAACTCTCGAGCGAGTCACTCGCTCGAAGTGCGACGGTCATTTTTGGCGTATACTGTAAATAGTCACGAAAATAAATAATAGTTCAAAAAATTTTTGAAGATATTTGGATACGTTTCGATGGCTATTGGCAAACTTGGCTATGGATTTTGGTTTTGATTCAGTGCAGCAGCTTAGCTTGACTATGTACGATTTCGTGTTTTAGTCAGCTTCGATTGTTTATTCCTTTCGACCGTGACTGATTGTGTTTTTGAATGAACGTTTTAGTTTTTAGTGTATGGCTCTACTGTAACTAACATTTCATGTGTTATAGAGCCGAGAAAGTGATTGCTGTTGCTTCAGTTAATCGGGATCCAGTCGTAGCGTTGGTGGCAGAGGTATTTCGTGCTGGGAAACAGTTACACAAGGAAGACGTTGTAGGGTAAAATTCTATACAATGTTTGATAAAATTAATATTTGTTGGCGTTTTCGACAGAAATGTACAGGCTTATCTGCTCGTTTCATGTCACCTACTGGCCTCAGTTTAGTACCATTAGATCGCATCACCAAAGATTTATATTCAAGCCAGTGACTTTTAATGAATAATGTTACGCAAAATCGGAGTTTCTAAAAACTGTTTTAAAGTCAGGGTTGCTTGTTTTGGACATTATTACTGAAATTGAAATTTTTGGAATTCTTATGAACGTAGTAAACTAAGACATTTCGAAGTTTTTTTTAATATTAAAGTTTGAAACCATTCGATCGGAGAACATTGTTTCCATTAATAAATCTGAAGCCTGGCATTTTCAAACAAAAATAGGCAATTTTAGACAACATCATCTCTGTGGAGTCTATTTTCATGAGTCCTGCTTACGGAGGAATTTAATATTCCTTTATGGTGCTTCATGTTATTTGTCGAATAGTAGTTTTAAAAACTCTGCGACAGTAAAACTTGCTTTCTATTAGTTCATGTCCGCAGTAGCACTATTATTTCAAATTTTGGTTTTCATGACGAACTAAGCCTAATATAATAATTGTTTTTCGGCTAGTGGAACAGGTCATTTCGCTGGATTGGATGACCGATGATTATTGCAATACGGCTGGGTAGTAATTACCACGCGCTGCGTTATTATAACAATTTTGCTTGAGTTTGGCACTATATAATTATTTATGATCGTTTTATTGATTTTTACGGTCAAGTATCGTCACTAAATATTAAATAATTATTGCTGTCGAGTCATGCTTCGTATTTTGATGGTGATAGGTCGTTAAGGTTTTGCCGTATGTTTTAAGTGCCAAGGTAAGCTGAACGTGTCAAGCTGGCAAAACACACCTATACGCGTTATAAACGCATAAACGGCGTAGCATTTGAAGTGTTTATTAAAAATCTGACAACTTTTACAAAAATCTTCCATTATTGCTTATTACACCATAGCATTTTCTATACTAATAGATACTGATTATTTTACATCATTTAAATTTGTGTGTGATTCATGTATTGTCCCGCTGCGTATGAGGTTCTCAGCTTAATTTTGCATATCTACGCCGCTCTGTGCTATATTTTGGAGAACTAAAAAACAACATATCTGTAATTTTTGTCCCAGCGCTCAGACAGGACAGGATGTGATTCAGTGGTATTTCCCTGTTATACGATCATTCAGTCCCATGTTCCCACCGGAGGAATATTCGCCTGCCGTCGGAAACTGATGCGCTGCAAATGTGTCCTATTCTTCCGCCCACAGGCAACGCACCCAGTGATTGCTCCATGTTTAGGGCTATCGGAAAATACTCATGATCGCTTTTCGTCATTGCTTTTAAGCAAATAGCTGTGAAATTATCCTCTGCCCAAGTTTTCGAAAGGCATATTTGCACGACAAAAGGTAACAGAAATTACTACATAATGCATATAAGGCGGTAACTACTACTATTACATTATTGTTGTAGGAATCCAACTGACGACTGGCAGCACCTATTGTCATCGAAACAATGATTTCTATAATATTCTAGTCATCTCGTAGAATGAGCTGTGATGTAAATAAATGTTTTTGTAGACTGTTTAATCTTTTCATGTTTATGTGATGTGTTTTAACGTGCAGGGTGGCCGCAGCCGTTAACCCTTTCATGCCCAAGTCTGCCAATTGGCGTCAGCGCATATTGCAACGCGTTGCACTAACTGCAGTCGCGTACATAAATAAGTGGACACAAAAGTACGTAATAACTACTTTCGTTTCGAAACGAACGTTACAACGCTCGTTTGAATTCGTTCTTAAGCGAACTAAAAATTCAATTAAAAGCATGAAAAAGTTTGTTTGCTTTTGATACACTTATTTTTGTCGTGTTAGGTATGTTTCCACGCGCGCTATTATACGCTTACTTTGTGAGGTTCCTTAATCAATCGAGCAACAGCTACCAAATATGTACATCAGTGGTTTGTATAATACCGTTCTCACCAATATAATCGGGGCTCGATCCGCCATGTGGGCTTCAGTTTGTCAAAAATTTTATGTATATACTCTACTGAAACCCTAGGCGTTAAATGGTTAAGAACCCTGCTTTGCCGGTTATATGGTTAAAACTGTAGTGGTTTGTGTAAAGACCCTCAATTAAATGCCAGATAATTCTGAACTACCCTGAATCTCGCGTTGTCGAAGTGTCGAGGCCACCATGCATATAGCTGTGTAATGGTAGATAGGGGCTTGTAGATTTCAACTCTTAGAATTTATGGACGTTGCTATCCTACGGATGCCATGTATATAATACATATGTGTAGCATCGAAAAACTCAGTTTTACAATATCATCGCTATCTGTGTAAAATATAAACAATATTGCCAAACAACAATTACATAATTTTTGCAGCTGCTGAAGAGAAATAAAAATATCCTAATTACGTAACACGCCAAAACGTCTGCTAAGCACTTGTGCCTTGATGCACGAGATAAGCGCGGTTGATAAAAGCTGCGGTGGTTTGGGGTGAGTACCGTAATGTGCACCGCTAACAGTCTATCTGAAATCAGAGCATGTTCTTTGGGGATTTATGATTTTAAAAAAGTCAAATAAAATCATTTATTTAAATACCGAAGATAGTTTGTTGCGGCTTAGTGGTCGGATCTATGCTTTTCTAAAAACGCCGTTATGATCCTGCGGGTTTGCAATCTTGTCCTATAGTATGTCCAGTGGAGGTAGGACCATATTTCTAAAGTGGCTCTTGGCTAGGGTGGTCATGGGAATTGGATGGAAAGGGAATTCTTTTGATTCCCATGAAACCGATTGAAAACTATTTTGTCCGCTCCAAACAATTCACGCAAGTGCAAATTGTTTGTCAACGTTGATCCACGGTGAATAAAGTTCACTGCTGAGCAAGGCACACTTGCTGCGCACAAGGAGTGCTCATAATCCCCAATAGAGGACGCGCCCGATAGTCTGGAAGATTACGGGCACAGACATCTGCCGCTAGATACTAACTGATTTATCTTGTTTACGTACAGTTGCTGGGCTAACGGGTACAAACGTTTCCCCCATTTCTAACGCTCCACCCAATGTACGAACTTTTCCCTTGAGACTGGCAACCATGATACTAACATATCTCATGGCAACATGTCCCCAAGATAGATACATATCTCTTCGGGAACCACACTACTATAAGCCGAAGTAACCCTTGCATAAAGCAGCCATGATACTAACGTTTCTCATGGCAATTTGCTTCTAACGTACAGCTAGTTTTGTCAGTAGATTTTGCTTGTCAATGCTCATCGTCCACGCTGTCGACACCACTGTAGCATCCAAGTAATCCTTGACCTTGTCTGCGTCGCACAGCATGATAGAATATGGCAGGTTTGCATTTCGGAGTGACGTGCAGCGTACTATCGTGTATCGTCGCCTAGCGCAAGTTCGGGACATGTTAGTTTAGATGTGAACGCGCCTTAGGCCGGTAAATCTGCTTTGCTTTCAGCAAAAACTTCAATTTTTCGATTGTCCTGAAACTGGCTGATTTTATTGCTATTTTCTCCCGAGGACAGTATGCCGCCAGCCCGACAAAAGTCGATGTCAGCGAATCCCAAGGTGTCTTACAACAACGACGAAGTTTTTTTGGCGCTGCTTTGCGTAATATCTGCTGCAAGCATCCAAATGTCATCTTTGTTCAGATCTCAGTGCCATTTCTGCCAGCATTCTTGTTCCGCCCATGGCGAAAGCGGAATATTCAACCGAAGGTCCCCGAGCAGTTTCATCAGTTCAAGAAAGAAGGACTGGCGACATACAAACTTAACAAGTTTTTCGAAGACGTGAACCAGCGAATTTCGAATTTTGTATTCCCCAATCTTACATGACTCTATTTCAACGGCAGCTATTTAGAAACCGCTATGGTTGCGAAGGACTGCTATTATATTTCTCGAGGTGCCGCTGGCCGGATAGGGGAAATTTTGAGCGAGAACATTTTGGACATTAGTCAATTTCTTAACTGAACACTCACATTGGCTTTTTTACATCAGTCATGCCGTAAATCTGAGGTTAGCCGTTGTTTTATCCTATAAAACATTGATGAGTCGATAAAAGTCTCTTCTGACAAAAGTTCTTACCATACCCTGCACGTAACATTGATATCTTCTATAACTTAATCTTCCCAGCAAGTTTTGATGGACTGGCCACAAAAAGGACTCTATGGGAATTCCCATGAACATTACTATGGCGTGGGAATAGGAAGGGGATGGGAAGTGAAAATCAATTTCCATGACAACCCTGCTCTTGGCTGTATTTGAGATGTAAACGTATGCTCCGAAATATATGTTGTGTCTTTTCTATTCAGACAAGCTAATCTGAAATTTATATAAAATGGTATATTCAACAGATCTGTTCATTTTTCAATAAAAAGTCATGGACTACTTGAGTAAATGCGAACAGCAACAAAATTAACATCGTATGACGAACTGGGGGTTGGAACTGGATCTGCGCCTGGCAGGGTTGTGCACATTTTAAGGTTTATATTGAAGTATATACACCGTCTGTGCTTAGATTTACTCTTACCTTCGTGGAATTGAAATCGTGATGTAGAATTAGGCTGTATTTCCTTGTTGTTTATTTAATCCTGTAAACCTGAATCACTTGTGACAATAACGTAGTTAAGCTTGGATAATCCAATGTAAAACGTTAATCTGGCTGCGTTAATCGAGAAACCACGTATATATACATAAACGTGTAATCTCAGGAACATGATAACGGTGGGTTATCTATAATGATTATTGGTAATGAAGCGTAAAACCAGGCATTGCTTCTGATTTTGGTGATCGCAAATAAACGACTGGCGAACGATGACCAACTTTCAGGTTTTTTACCTGCCACAAGCGGAAATATTTAATTTTGAGCGAACACTGTAATTTTTTAGCTAAAACGTTATATAAAACATACTGGAAATAGCTATTTGACAGGTAGCAGCCTTTGGTTGGTACCAAATTTTTTTCAAAGGTCTTTCTTTTTATACGACTTCGCAGAATTGGCTATAATACAGAAGGCCAATGTCAACTATAGCGGCCGTACGTTATAACGTTAGAAAAAGAACAGCTTAGAGCAGCAGCTCCGGGCTTAGGCTTAGTACATGGCTCATATAAGAACATTAATTTAGCCTAAGAGTAAGGCTTAGGCTTAGTATATCAACAACGACATGGCATGCATTATCCTTCGGCCCCTAAAGTTGACATGGGCCATAAAGCATATATTGGCTGCTTTGGATGAGTCTTCTCACTGGGTCACTTGTAATATATACGCACATGATTATATGAGTAAAATATAACGTTTCGCATTATCTGTTATGAGTGTTCACCCTTTATAAAAAATTATATGGAAATATTGTATGAATTTGAAAGTTTTAAGCTTTTATTGAAGCTAAAGCTGTCTTTGTCCTGTCCTGTTTGTTATGCCCTGACGAACCTTGCCGAACGTATAGCAGTCGTTATAGCAATAGGAATGTTCGATATGCTTGTATTATTGTGAAGGCTTAAACTTTTACGGTGTATGGTTTGAGCATGAATCCACTAGTTGTTGCCGTAAAGCTGATCCAGGATTTGAGCGAATCGGTAACTTTCTGCTTTTAGATCACCTATCAGTCTTCTCAGGATTAGGAGAATACCACGTGTCATAATTGTCATAAATATTGTTAACGAGGCCTCAGGGAAGGGTTGCTTCGGCATGTATAGACTAATGTGTTTTTTATAGTCAAAATTTGATTTTTTAAGACTACATTAAAAAATAGACAAGTTGGTTTATTATAAAGTAAAATTGACAAAATATGTTTAAATAAGACGGCGAATACAATGATGGCGAAATTTACAATGCTTAAAATGAGGTACGAACTTCGTATTAGATTTATTAACAGCATTATTTTTCGCCCCAAAACAAAATACTATTTGGGAAATATATATAATAAAAACAATGTTAAAATGTATATATCGGTCTAACAACAGGTTCGTGCTTTTTTAATTTCTTTGATATTGCAATAAAAAATACGGATTTTGTAAATTTTTACTGTTCCTTAAGCGTTCCTTAATTGACTAATCTACTATGTTTCATAGTATTTAAAGTTTAATAATTTCGCAATTCTCGGTGTTACATTATACCAAAAGATAGCTATAACGTCAATATCAAAAAAGCCTGCAACAACCAATCAACGATCGAGTCAAAAATCAAACTGAACAGACTAAGATGGCTGGGCGACGTTGGACGAATGAATGCAACAAAGATATGTCGCAAAATCTGACGTCATCGTACACCCGGCGATGATGGGAAACGTCTTCGACAAGCTGCAGGAATGATGTGAGGCCAAATAGTGCTAAAGTGATCTCGACTTCGTTAAAAACACATCAGAGTTTTATGGTCGAAGACAACCCAGTTACATCATCGTAGATGCTAGTGATCGTGTTCGGTGGTCGTTCACAGAGAAATGTGTGCGATTACTCGACGTCGTCAACATATACACACGTGCGTATGATATATTCAATAGTTTGTAACAACCTTCGTGAGTTGCGCAAATTGGGTTCTGCGTAACAACATTCGTACGTTGTTACGTATAAGCTCTTGTATATAACGACATTGCTAATCTTGTTACACAAAAGCGCTTATGTAATAACGGTGACGCAACTGCATGGCGCAACTTCCTAACACCATGCCCATACGACCTCGGCTATCGTAACCTCAACGGTGGACCGTGAATGCTAAAATTTTGACCCTATTCTTGGTCAGACCTAAGAGGCTGTGGAGCTTAGCAGGCCGCAGGTGCGCTTCACGGGGTGTGTTCGGACTCCGCCCGATTGGTTGCGCACGTGTCTAGTTTCTGGTATGACTTCTGAGGTCCCCAGGGAGGCTAGCACCGACACCTGCTCACAGGTCATGGAGCCTAGCCGCTATTCCCTATCTTAAACTCATCGGAAGTTGTTTGGTTCAATTTAGTTATGTAAAATGTTAGAATAAATGATTAAAATGTCCTTAGAAATTTGAAGCTCATGGTAATTTAATGAATTAGGCTCTTGATATGCTCCGTGAAAGAGCATTGTAGCCTATGTGGCCCCCACATGGTTCCAACAGGCCCTGGAAGTTTAATGTCGGATAATCAATGGCGTGGCCTGCTTCCGCGACACATTCTATGCGAGCGCACTGGTACCTTGACCAGCAGAAGTTTCAACTCATTAGAATAGAGTAAATCCTTGGTGAATTTTACGTCACGGACAGAAGCGAGTTAAATTTTGCTAGTGTTTTCTAATTGTTTCTTTCCCTAATTCCAGTAACAGCCAAAAGGCAGATATGTCAGAAGGCCATGCACGCCAGGGCTTGCGACATTCTCGCTCCCAAGCCGTGACGGGCAGTGCCTGCTCGTCCGAGTGGACAAACCATAGAAAAAATCCCTATCGTCTCGGAGCAAATCGAGTCTGAACACGATGCCTACAATACAAAGTTTATTGTAACAATCAAGGTTTATCAGGAGACGAGTGTTCCTACTCAGTTACTGAGGTCGACGAATTGTGTCAAATCGGACAAAGGGGCTCGGTAGTAATTCGCAGTTGCCGCTCCGATACTGTAGGCTAGGGTGCGAGCGGTCAGGGGGTGAGAAATTGGGGCAGAGCGTGCTGCTATCCGCATGGGTGGGCTAGGGGAGGTTATCCCTGCTTCAGCTCAGTGTCGGCAAACTAATCAGCTATGCAGCGCAACAAGCAGGGGTCCTAGTGTGCTTCAGAAAACGCTCCTTAACGCTCGGCACCCAAAACGGCCATCTTCTACGCGCCGGGTGATGGACACTAGGCCGGGTCGTGGTATGGTATAATAGCTACATGACTAGACTATGCGAGCTCTACTCAAGCAATGGTTGGAGAAGTACGGACGGGTCGTTACTCAAAACAACTCCGATAGATATAATAATAATAATAATAATGGATTTATAACGCGCTTTTTTCGCGAAAGCGTCTCAAAAGCGCAAGGTAAGTTTTACACGTTAATATCTTTCAATCAAACCTGTCACGTGGGAATAAATAAGTCTTGAATCTGGATTTGAAATGAGTCAGTTCTAGGTCTGGACTTCGCAAAGCAAGCGGCAGTTTATTCCATTCCGAAGGCCCAAAAAATTAGAAGCTATTGTTTTTTGCCGCATCAATCCGCAGTATCCTTTCGTTGGCAAGTCGTAGTCCGGACGAAGTGGTAAGAATGTCAGCAATATATGGCGGCGTTTTCGTAGTAATTGCGTTGTATACAATTAGAAGAATCTTGTATTGGATGCGTTTATCTAGCGCCAGCCAGTGCAGACGCCTCAAGATGGGTGTTATGTGTTCCTGTTGACGAGCCCCCGATACCATCCTGGCTGCTGCGTGTAGGAGACGCCGAAGTGGTAAGAGACTAACTGTAGGTAGACCACAGTACAACGCGTTGCAATAGTCGATTCGAGACATGACGAAGGCTCTGGAAATAGATTGTGTTGTATCAATATCCAGACGGTTTCGAATACGGCTTATTTCTTTTAGCTGCCATGTGCAGGTTCCTACTAGCTCGGCAATATGTTTTTGACATGTCAATTTTTTGTCTAAGGTTACACCAAGTACCTTGATTGTGTCAGTAGGGCGAATGGTCTCATTGTCGATATCAATTGGCTGGCAGGAATACTGCTGACGACTAAAATAGATTAGTCCGGTCTTTGAATTATTAAGTTTTAATTTATTATTGCGAAACCAATTGTTTAAAGAGACGAACAAGCGCTGAACAGATGAGACAACCTGAGCCTCTTCAGATGCGGAGAAACATTTATACACCTGAATGTCGTCGGCATAGCAATGTACATTGAAGCCGGCCGCGATAATTATTTGAAGCAGCGGAGCCATGAAGATGTTGAATAGTATCGGTCCGATAACGCTGCCTTGTGGAACGCCGCTCAACATTGTTGTATTTTTGGAAAAAATTGTTCCAATTTGGACGCGTTGTTGGCGATTCGACAAATAGGATTCAAACCACGACAACGAAGACGGCGACAGGTTGGTGTCTTTTAGTCGCTGAAGTAGTGCTGAGTGATCAATCGTGTCAAAAGCGGCTGACATGTCCAAGCACATTAGAAGTGTGATTTGTCTTAAATGCTGATTGGATATCATTGCAAATTTTTACTAACGCACTCTCGGTAGAATGTCCTTTGCGGTATGCTGATTGGAATTTAGGAAGATGGTTGTAAATGTCCATATGATAAACCAGCTGATCCATGACTACCCGCTCCATCAATTTCGCAATGTAGGAAATATTCGAAATTGGTCGAAAATTGTTCATGTCATTAACATCAGCGTTGGGACGTTTCAGTCGAGGGTGTATAATGCTGCTTTTTTCACGGATGCCGACAGTCCCAGTCGTTAGAGATTCATTGATGAGAGCGGTGATTGGGCGAGCCAATGTAGCAGCAAATTTCTTACAGATAGCTGGTGGCAGAATATCCAATGCACAGCACTTGTTGTTACTTGTTTTGATGAGGTTAGCGATGTGTTCTTCGCTAGTTGAAGTAAGGTATATTGTGAAACGTCATTATTGGCTGTAGGAAAAAAGGCTGTAATGGAGGAAATTGGGAACGAATAGCTGTAACTTTGTTTGCAAAAAATGTTGCAAAATTGTCCGCCCGATCAGGGAAGATGGGTGTTTGGCGTTTACGGTAGAGCATTGAGTTTATGACATTCCATTTTTTATTATTATTAACTTCGTTTAATTTCGATTTCCAGTCGTTGTTCAACTAGATATGCCTACGGAATAAATCGTGCCATCGTCTCGGTTGACTTTACCTATCAATACTACGACTGACCGAACGAAAGAGGATGGGGGTGGAATAATTCGGTAAATTCAGCGCGGTTGGGGTCGGATGTAACGCGAAAACGGCTCTAGACGATTTCCTGAACAGTCTCTGGGCCGCCCCCAGGGGCGAGCCTGGTTATTTAGTTTTAGTTTTATTTCTCTGCTGGTATTTCGGTGGGGCAAGTTTCACGGGCTGAACGCACCGAGCCTAGGGGTGACTCGTCATTATCGCCTATCCTGGGTTCGTTTTGAATAGTCGGGCCAGGGGCGATCGGCCCCGGACGCATTCGCGTCTTTTGTTTTCTCCTTTGTTGCCTTTTCGTTGCCTCTCTCTATCTCCCATTTTTCATTACACTGCAGTATTGCAGTGTCTTACCTGCACTGCAGTGCAGTCGAGATAACATCGACTTGGTCGCCGATGTTTCCATATGCCTCTGTGGCCGAATGGTAAAGACCAGTGACGCTGCAGCGGGCATAACCTCCCCGTGCAGGATCGAACCTCAGTGCGAGCATAGCAAAAGAACTACCAACTGGGCATACATAGTACATAGCCTAACGGGCAACTCGGGATAAATAGTGAAACCTGGCTAAATTCAGCGATCAACTCGCTCCAAAAAGAAAAAGGGGTTTTGCACTCGCTCAGTTTGGGGCCTAAATGGCCAGATCGTGTCGGATAGTTTTCTTTGTTGGGGTGGGGAATAAATAATTTTTTTATTTTAGCGGCGGGGGCACGAAATATCGCTCCCGCAAAAGCACTGAATGAAGGCTGCGATGGTGTCAGCTTTCGGCTTGTTAATCCAGGCTCAATTTTAGACCTTGGTCCCGAGAGAAGACCGTGTCATTATGTTATAGAGAACACCGGTAAACTTGAATGTTTTATTAAAGTAGTCTTTTGGGTTTGAAACTGGTGTGTTATCACAAACGAAGCGTTATCGCCACTAATCGGGGTCGGCAAAATTTTGAACGGTTGGGGCCTTATTCCCCTAGCTCCTTTTTTGATCATAATTGGGGTCGGGATAGTCACCTAGTATTGTCTCCTGTCAGTCGTCCTGGTAAGATTTGAGTACGAATGAAAGGCCTACCAGATTCATCTAAGCGTTCTAAAACCAGTGTCGAACAACCTAGTCGAGACGACTCCTAAACGACATTCCGTGTAGACAGCAAAGACCTTAAGCTCAAACTGGCGTACTTAGAATTTGCTTCGTCTTTTGTGAACCTAAATTTTCTTAGCTCAGTAAAAGAAGAGATTTTAAGGGCTTCCTAAAGCCCGACGAAGCTAGTCCTCCGTTCTTAACTGCGACATCAGTCCGAGCTCAAGCAGCGGCATGAGCATCGAATGATCAACTAAGCTGTAAGTTTGTAAGCTATAAACACAAATAGTGAAACAAGTCCTTAGCTCTTGTTAGAGAATTTTACCGTGGTCATCTCAGGAAAATTCGCTAAACCTAACTCGAGAGCAACATGCCATGTAAAATCGAGGACGAGAGGCGTCCATTTTGTTTTGTCATACCTACGACCACGGGGAATCAGAAGGACTTCGGCTTTGGTGCCCACGACTTAATACCTTCCGTGTAATCGCTCAAGATGCCCAAAACGGAACTCGACTAGAGGAGGTTTGTCAAGAAACTTGTAAAAGTGTAGCAAGTCGGAGTGGAAAGTGAGACTTCCGACGACGGGCGTCAAGCCAACCTACAGGGTGTAAAATCCTGCTACAGCGAACTAAATTTCAGTGGTCTGTTACATTTAGATCTGGGGAAAATAAACCCCCATACGCTCGGTTCTCCTCCTGACTTACAGTATTCGGTCCGGGACAGCAATCGCTAGTCCCCTTCCGCGATACGGAATATGCCTACGCGGGTCCTCCATCAATCGAATTCCATTCCAAACGCAAACCAGCAAAAGAAAGCAGAAAGCACGGGAAAGTAGAAATTGTTGCGAAATCAAACTATAAAATTCTAGCCTCGGAGCCGGTCAGTAGAGTCGACCGAACTTCGAGCTGCCGAAGCCGAACTGATTCCAAGATTCGACGCGTCGGTCGTGGCCTCGAAATTTTCGCCTATAGTTAAGGATGGCGATTTTGTCGCCGTCCAATCGTTGGCGATTTCTTGACCCCCACTTTTTTGGGTTCTTTGTTAGGTGTCCAATTGGGGACACTTCCGGAAATTTGAATTTGACAGCTACCGTAAGCCGTCGATGTCCTTAGAGAGAGTCGGCTTCAATTAGATTGCCGACATCAAACTTGAACCCTCGGAGTACTCGGAAGTTGACCATCTGCGACTTTTCGTCCCAATTCCTCATGAAATCCGAGCTTTTAAGCTCAAATTTCCTGCAGTTAGGGCAGGATGTTCTTTGAAATCAAATCCAACGCCCACGTTCTTAAGACAACATCCGGTCCCAAGATGGTTGCATCGCCACACAATTCCCCGTAATATCCTCAAAAGTTGCAATATGTCCCCCATCTTTTGGATTGTTTAAGCTTTCCTGCCTTAATTGGGTCGGCGAACAACGACATCTCCTTTGTGGCCGTGATATGCCGCTCGTCGATTCGACTCAAACTCGTTGTGGACGGTGACCCTAGTCGCGAGGACACCTCAAAAAGTCGAGAAAACCAATTTCGATCTTGATTTCTATTTAATCTAGCTGGATTCTGCATGTCCCAGGGGGAACCAATGATGGCAATCGACTCATCTCGAGGTTGGAGATAGAAGATCCTCCAAGGAACTCCTACCGGGATGGGAACCCTATTCTGGTACCCCCGAGACCCATGGGAAGGCCTTAAACACATCCCCTTCCTTTCCGAGCGTCCATGTCCAGTCCGTTCGTAAAACGTACAAATTTAAAGACAATTTGTACGTCTTGTCCTCGTCCGTCTTTGGTTTTTCTTTTTCCTTTTCTTTCGTGTCCTCCCTATATACTATACATATATACATATATCTCGATATATATATACATATCCATATATCTACACACATACACAAACACATACGCTACACATGACAGACATGGTGGCGACCTGAGCGACAGAAAGGTTGTAGCATCTCACTACGCTAGAATACATAGCGTAGCTGAACACGCTGTGATTGGGGCCTGTGGTGTAATGGTAGCGCGCTAGTCTTGCAAGCTAGAGATCCGGGTTCGAATCCACCAATTGAAAAGATCCACGAGTGATCATACATTGGACCAGCCGGGATTCGAACCCGGATCTCTAGCTTGCAAGACTAGCGCACTACCATTACACCACAGGCCCCAATCACAGCGTGTTCAGCTACGCCATGTATTCTAGCGTAGTGAGATGCTACAAGGTCACTCAGGATAAATACACACGCACAACACATCAAAAACAACAACAACAAAGACGAAGAAGAAAACCGACCAGAAATGTCGGTTAGAGAGAGAATGAGGACAATAAAACAAAGTACAGCGAGGACACGAAGAGGGCGGGGGAATGGGAAGCGGGACAAGGGGAATCCCGGGGAATTTTTGAGGGGCTTGGGTGAGATTCGGTCCCAGGACGAAAAATGGGGTCGATTGATACCAAATACGAGGGGGAAGGACGTAGTAGCGGGCCGGAACCCACTTATGGGTTCTGATGTATATTAGTATGAGGAGCTTTAGCGGGCTCTCCTGCGTTAACGGTTGGTCGGAGCGACGGCCGCCGGGTATCGTTGGCTCGTCGTCCAACGGCGATTTGAATGAGGGGTGATATCGCTGCCGGACGGCAGGCGCTAAAATGGTGTTAAGATCACAACGATTAGAGAGAGTAGAGGCTACGGTAGGGGCGCTTTCGACGGTTGTCCCGGGTTAACGGGGCGACGGACCGTGACCCTCCGGGTATTTTTGGAGATGTCTCATCGACGTGACCAATCCGATGAGGGGCGGTTCGCCCATTTTGGAGTTGAGGGAAAAATCCCGGATCATCTGTGCCCACTAGTGGTTGACGGCAGAGATTTAGGCGCCTTTGAGTGACTACAGCGGGTCAGCGGGGATCCGGACGGGGGTCCGGCGCACGTCGTTAGATTCGTACAATCGCAACGAACAAACGAGGGGTCGCATGCACCGGTTCAGAAGTGGGGGAACAACGAGGATAGGAAAAAAGGTGGGGATGTGCATCGGTCGCAGGTTACAACGGGGTATCGGGCGATTTTACTTGAAATGCGCAGGGGCGTTCGTAGTTGTGTGGGGAAGTACAGGGGTCTTGGGATCGTACGCAGTCGGCTAAGGGACACATCCACACATATATATAGAGATACGATATGTTATAACTATATGGAAGGTAATAGTCCTAATCCTGCTTCGACAACCCAACTTAGCGTAAGTAGCGTTTGTCTTTATACGTTACAAGCGAGGTTCAGGCGTTGTCCGGGGCGATTCTAGTGTCCAACAATAGTCCCCAAAATGTTCTACCAGCCTGCTCCGGTTATTCCCGGATGATACTGCCCTTGACGGGTGCGGGCCATCAAATTAACCCGGTATCTGTCATTCTTGGTAAGCTCAACAGCTACCGCATGTGTAAAGTTAGCGTTGGTGAATGGTGATTTCCCGTGGCCATTTCTTAGTGTGCAGCTAAAACCGAGTAAGCTTAATATTTTTGATTCTAGTCTTAATAAATTTGTTAACTTGAACGTGCAGCCAGGGGCCTCCTATTCGCGGACGGTGATGACCGTCAAAGTTTTGGCTTATAATGGCGGCTGATTGGGGTTCGGCATGATTCCTTGTTGCTATCGGTGGGGTTCCTGGTTCAGTCTTACGCGTGGGTTGGAACAGCTTACTTCTCTCTAATTAGGTCAAGTCGTGACCCTCGTCCCGGTAAGAACACGGTTAATAAAGCAAAGATCATTCACTGAATAATACACGGCACCAAAGCAAATCATTTTTATATACGAATCCTTGATAGAGATGCGACATTTATATATATACGAGTAACGGATAACGATACGACATTTTTATACACGAATCATGGATAACGATACGACATTTTTATATACGAATCAAGGATAACGATACGACATTGTTATATACGAATCACGGACAACGATATGACATTTTTATATACGAGTCAAGGATAACGATACGACATTTTTATATGCGAACCATGGATAACGATACGACATTTTTATATACGAATCAAGTATAACGAGACGATATTGTTATATACGAATCACGGATAACGATACGAGATTTTTATATACGAGTCAAGGATAACGATACGACATTTTTATACACGAACCATTGATAAAGAAACGACATTTTTATATACGAGCCACGGATAAAGATAATACATCTTTATACACGAACCACGGATAAAGATAATACATTTTTATACGCGAACCACGGATAAAGATTCAAACTATGACGCGATATGTGCGCCAGCACTGTTACACAATGCACAGCTAGGAAATATAACCTACATGCCGAGGCAGGAGTTCGATGGCGGGCACCCCTAAAGCTTCGGAACTGATACCCCGAGGTGTTGGTCTACTCGGCGCGCGAAAATTTTGGCGAAACATGCATAAATACAGTGAAAATTACCAAAAATGGGGGTAAGTCGGCAAAAATGGTTATCTGCGGAGGAAGGGATGTCATCAACTTTTTTAGCACCCCTGCCGATACTTCGGGTGTCAGTCTGTATGTAATATAACATTTCAGGTTGAAATGTTCAAAAAATGAAAGTTGAAACCTGCGACTGCTTATTAACGTTGTGTTTAATTCCGGTAAATACGAAGATTACCCGTACAAAATTTGGTGAGATCTTTATATTTCCTGACTTCAAAGGTGTATGTACATTAAAGGAATCACAATAGGAACGTAGGCATAGGAACGTGTCACTAAAGGAGTATTAATAATCTCTGATATATGCTTCCTTAAGTAGTAGTGCGGCGATTGCGTTATAAAGGACCCTCCATGTGAAAGTTTTGTCCTCCTATGGTCTAGACCACACCATCCAGTAGTACACGGTATATACCCACACTATGGAATTCACACGGGGTTCCTTTATAACCTAAACGCTGCATAGGTACAAAATAAAACGTGAAAATCAAGATTTCATTTGTCTTAGCCCTTTCCCGCATATAGTCACACATTTGTAACAGCGTGCATTGCATTGCGAACCCAAAACCCTTGATACTTTTTTATTATAACATATATATAATAGGCAATTTATAGTAGTAGGAATTCATAGTTAATAAAAAATATTACTAAAACATCGGTTGAAACTCAATTTACTGCTGAGTATCTGCTACCTGTCATGGTAACTTTAAGGGCTTGGTTTCAAAGTTTATATATATACCAGCACATGGGTCAACTCACGAGTGCGCAGCGAGCGGTATGACTGCCAGCGAACAATGTTTAAGCCGTGTTGACATTTCGCCGGATCCGATCCGTTTTAATCCGATATGAACGTTTCTTTTATATAGTATTCACACTGCATCCGATCAGAAATGGCGTGCACAGTTTTTTTCGACCGAATCGGATGACGTAGTGTGGAAAAATACATTCAGTAGGCTAACATGTAGGGACAAAGTAGGGGTTCAGGGCGCTACCCCTGAGGCCTACACCTCCTTCCCCCTAGGCATCGATCTACCCCTGAGGATACCATTGGTACCCCGCACCTCATCCCCTTATCACACCCCGACCCTGCCCCGATCCCCGGTGGCGTGTGGAAGTTTTATATTGGAGCCCACTGCAGTTTGATATTTGTGGCCCCTCCAGTTTGACATTGGCGCCCCAATCCAGTTTGATAGTGGTGCTGCCCTCCAGATTTATGTTGGTGCCCCTTCAGTTTGGTATTGCTGCTCCCTCCAGTTTGATAATGGTGTCCTCCTCCAGTTCGATATTGGCGGCCCCTCCAGCTTGATATTGGTGCCCAATACCTCATCAAACTGGAGCCGCACCAATATCAAACTGGAGGAGGCACCAATATCAAACTGGAGGAGGCACCAATATCAAACTGGAGGGAGCACCACTATGACACTGGAGGGGGCACCAATACGAAACTGGAAGGGGGCACCAATACCAAACTGGAGGAGGCACAAATATCAAACATGAGGTAGCACCACTATAAAACTGGAATCGGGCGCCACTATCAAACTGGAAGGGGCACCAACGTCAAATTGGAGGGGGCACAAATATCAAATATGAGGGAGCACCACTATTAAACTGGAGGGGGGCGCCACTATCAAACTGAAAGGGGCACCAACATCAAATTGGACAGGCACCAATATCAAACTGGAGGGGGCCACCGATATCAAACTGGAGTGGGCCACCAATATCAAACTGGTGGGGGTGCCACTATCAACTGAAAGGGGCACCAACATCAAATTGGCCACAAATATCAAAACATGAGAGAGCAACACTATCAAACGGGAGGGGGGTGCCACTACCAAACTGAAAGGGGCACAACATCAAATTGGAGGTGTCACCAATATCAAATATGAGGGAGCACCACTATTAAACTGGAGGGGGGCGCCACTATCAAACTGAAAGGGGCACCAACATCAAATTGGACAGGCACCAATATCAAACTGGAGGGGCCACCGATATCAAACTTGAGTGGGAACCAATATGAAACTGGAGGAAAGCACCGGTATCAAATTGGTTGGGGCATCAATATCAAACTGGAGGGGGCCACCAATATCAAACTGGAGTGGGCACCAATATGAAACTGGAGAGAACATCAACATCAAACTGGCGAGGGCACCACTATCAAACTGGAGGGGCTGCTAATATCAAACTGGAGGGGGATATGTAACAACATTCGAGCGTAACAAATAGAACGTAACAACATTAGCAATGTTGTTACATACAAGCGCTTACGCGTAACAACGTACAAATGTTGTTACACAGAACATGATTTGTGTAACAACTCACAAAGGTTGTTACGTACTGTCGAATGTATCGTTTTCATACACACGTGCGTATATGCTGACGATGTCGAGAAGTGCACAAATTTCTTTGTGAACGACGCATTATTTATCGTGGGCAAAGCCACAGCAGATGTTGTGACGCCGTGTTTCTGGTCTTAAGTTCCGAACAAGTTCCAATCTGCTATATCAATCAGTATTAACTCGCAAAGCGAGGGTAAACGAACCGAATGTGGCTACTCTGCGATTGTGATTTCGTGGTTCTAAATTGAGCCACTAAATATCTAAATAGCGATTATGCATCAGCAATAATTTAATGGCAACGGTACAGCCATTTTAGTCACATATATTTCTATTTCATGCTCCAATGGCCAAAAATACGAAAACTTGAAATTTATAAATCACAAATTTTAAGAAATATTTGAAGCGAGGTTTTTACGTTATATATCCATAAGCCTTATATGATGCATACCACGGAAAAAGAATTGCTTTTATCATATTCAACAACCTTGAAACCCTATAAACGCATTCCAAACCTACAAAAACTTTTAAGACTCACAGACTTACACACAATATTAAGAATCTGGGAAACTGTGACTATGTTTTTGGTGGAAAAATTTACGAAATTTTGCTCCGGCACCGTCCCGTAGTGTGATGTATAACGCATCGAACTGGATTTCCCACGGAGAGGGCGCACAGTTTCCCTAGTTTTTGCCGCAAGGTATTTTTGGATCACCCCAGTTCAGTCCTCCAATTATTTTTTGAATAACTCAAAAAAAAGCCATCGTTTCTCGGCGACGCAAAACCATGTGAAACTTTTTCCTTATAGAAAAAACTAGAAAAAACCCTTAAATTTTACGCCTGTGGGGCTAAAATTATTATAATTTCCGCCAGTCGATAGAGTCTCCCTGTATACCTAATAACGTGGATTATTGTATATTTATTGTGAATCAGCTGATGATCTTGGTGGAACTCATTTTCTCGCCACCCAGGCGAATTCCTAATTCGATTTGCCGCATCTCCCCATTTCAGTTGCCCAGGTACTTTGAAGGCAGTTTGGAAAAACCAGCACATTGTTGGGTTAAAACAATAAAAAACCAACGTGTTTAATGGGCTAAATAACCCATTATCATCGTTCACACCCAGAAAGCAAAAAAGCTGGTGGTCTCCATTCTTTATCCCATGTCTCTATCAAGGGTGCCAACCTCAAATGTTAGGTGATCGCAAATGGCTAAAATCAAAGTTTCCAATTCGTGTCGGTTTTATGAAGATTTTAGGCAGGAAATCATGGGAGCAGCACAAATACAAAACTAAATGCATAACTATACTTCATTAAGAGTCGAATAAAAAATTCGCAAAAATCCATCAATTCGGTGTACATTTTTAAGTGACCAACAGGTGGAGATGGAAATTTTTGTCGATGATATGCGCTATTTGAGGAAACTCAGGTCGCTCCGTTTCATAAAATTAAGACCCGCTTCATTACGAGTCGAATAAAAAAATTTGCGAAAATCCATCAATTCCGTGTACATTTTTACGTGACAAGGTGGAGATGAAATTTTTGTCGATGATATGCGCTATTTGAGGAAACTCCTGTCGCTCCGTTTCACAAAATTAAGACCCGCTTCATTAACCGTTTGTGGCATAGTGTCACATATTTCATACGGGGTACACTGAAGGGATACTCCATACAGAGTTTGTCGTGAGGCGGACGTTTGTACACGCGTTGTCATTCCTGTTTATATATCTATTTTTTTAAAACAATTCGTTTACCAGCTATAAAAATAGCAGGTGCACAAAACTGCAGTATGGAACAGTACTTAGTAATGACGGCGGCCGGAATGAATCTACAAAAAAGCAAAAATATTTAAGTACAACAAATTTGAGTAAAATGTATGAGCGTGGGAACGCAGCTTAAATGTATCTGCTCAACCATAAAATCTGGTGTAAACAGTGCTGTTAGCTGTCTTCGTCGCAAGCATGACGATGACAGTAGCTGTTGAACAATTAGCGATAAAACATACCTCTTTTTGCCAAGGGTTTTAACGTCGAGAATACTGGGATGAGAGCCAAGCAGCTTTGTGGGACACCATTTCAATTCCGACTTCTGCGCTATGAGGGGGATTTCTATTTGCGATAAGTTGAGCGGTGGGTCCGAGTTTCCTGTACTTTTCTCGTCGACTAGTCTTTATATACCCGTTTTTAGTTAGAGATAGCTTTATATTTCTTTCCATTTTCTCCGCAGAGAGTTGCATTTATGGCTAAGTGAAATTCGCAATAAAAAACTAAGATACACAATAGCTACATTTTTGACAAGACTTTAAAACAAAATATCTCGACTCAATTACAACGCATTGGTTATTTAGTGAGATTTTGGGATATTGCGGAAAATATTGTAGTTTGCCATTTTCACATTTCGCCATAAAATTTAAACTTGAATTTACAGGAAAAAATATAATTAAATATTGAATTTTTAGCAATTTTAACGGGATAGATTGAGAGTTTGGCCATTTATTTTTTGACTTATAATTTCAAAGAATGTTATCCATGAAAATCAAAAGTTAACATCGATGACTTGTTCTTGAAAGCATTCCCAATTCCAATAAAAAGGATATTTTTAAAGATTAGAATAAAATTCGCTTTTGAAATTGTTATAAAAGCGTAACACTATTGAATATCGAATGAGACAAAAAGCATTATTCTTTATTTAGCTTAGCAAAACAAGAAAATTCGTCGCATATATTTAGTACAGCATATTTATTAACGCTTTACTTCCTGAATTAATTTACATTTCGAATATCGATGAATAATTGTTGGTCGCCAATAGGTATCGAACCCCGAACGTTTGAGTGAATGACAAGTTTACCTACCTGTCATTGTGCTAACTCGGTGCCATTGCTCGGGTCCTTAGGGTTCCTCGCAAAGCGAGAAAACAACGCGTGTGCAATCGTGCAGTATTGATCGAATTTAGTATGTACTGCACGCTGAAGCATAATTTGTTGTTGCTAAACTGCAGGAATTTAAGGGTTAAGATTGTGTAGCCATCTACTCTGCCATGCCATTTTGTTTTTGATTAGCTTTCTATAGTAAACTCAGCTCATGAATGCGGTTCGGCTGAAGTATAAACTTATACTTCAGCCGAGATAAAATTTTTTAGTACCATGGGGCGACGAACCACAGTCAGGGAAACCAAAAACTCAAAAAACATTTTTTCATAAAACTGGACAGAAAGCGTGTTTTATTATTTAGCCTGTCGAGCTGAGTCTAACGGTACGTTAATATCCACTGTGTCTTCAAAATTGACCAATTCCATGATCTGATGACTCTAGAAAACACGCCATGTTTGCTCTATATGAGCTCTTAATATCAAATATAAAATCACATTTAAAAGAATACAAGTCGTTTAATCTTGTGACAACTGTAAACGTCAAATTTATACATTTGGTTGTTCAATCGCAAGGTAATTTGCTTTGCCGCATATTCCATTCGTATGAATGCCAGGATCAGCTAATTATTGAATGCGAGTATATAAGTCAAAAGAGAAACACGGAGTGGTTTTGGCCAGCTGATATTTTTATCAAACCTAACTTTCTGGTTCAGCTGTTTGTGTGTTTCAGACTCTTAGAGGCTTAAGTGTGACGGCAAACAGCACATTTCAGGATAAGAACTACGCGCCCTAACATGAGTTTTGAATTTTTTAAGCGAAACTTATCAGAACAGTGTGGATTTTCAGCTGATTATGCAGATTCAGACATTTCAGGCTTTTAGTTTAAGGGGTATATGAAAAGGGTAACTTGATGCTGGAGACAGTATAAAAAACTTATAGACAAGCGTCAAACTTTTCGATCAAGTTCGATCGTTTTTGTCAATTTTTGCCAATATCATACATTTAATCGCTAGGTCCCCTTAGTGCGTGCCGGGAGGTTTGTCTTAGCAAAAATAGCGTGAAAATTGGCAAACAAACAGGGTGTAGTGATCACACAAGTAATAATTACTGCTAGCGAAACGTCAAATCGCTAGTTAGAATATCACCCCACCAATCCAACCGTTTCAAGCGGGTCCATGGTGTAGTCGTTAGCACCTCTGCTGCGCACGCGGAAGGCCCGGTGTTCAATTCCCGGTGGACCCATTCTTTAGCTTGAACCGCATTTAACAAAAATAGCTAACATAGCTTATGTAGGGGTTAAATAAGTTTATTTAAGAAATTCCATTGAATAAAGTATGATCTCATAAAATTATGTGAGAAAATGTATAATGTGAGAACTGACGTCGATATCTACGCAATAAAATGCCACCATTCGTTTTTACGATTCCAAAAATTTCATAAATACCCAGTTAAAATTAAATTTATAATTAACTGTTCTCTTGCATGTACATGACCATTATTCATAGCATTACGCAAAATTTTGGTATGCAAAAAAGTAATGCGTTGTTTACGTTATAAATGTGGTCTAGACCATTGGGGACAAAACTTTTTGGGGGTCCTTTATAACGTAAACGCTGCATAAATTTCAAATAAATTTTTGTGTTGTTGATAACAGGCAAAGTAAACTGCTTAAGGTATTTTTGCTTAAATGCTGGTATAAATTGTAAGACTGTTTACACATCTAATTTTATTAAATTATTCACCATATACTTTGAAATACAAAGTTAAGAAATTGTACTAAGAGCCTAGGTCGGCGAATTCCCAACTATCGTAAAAATTGTTGGACTTTAATGATAATTGAAGAAGGATAAACAAAAAAGCAGCAGCCAAAACCAGAAACAGAATCTTCATGCCTAGCTACGTAATAATATGCGTTTATACACATCGTCACAAGACACTAATGTAAAAACGTGCAGAAATTCGTTTGGACCGTCGGCAAACTTCAGTTCACTTTAAGCTCTAGGTATTTGTACATTTACCTCAGAAAAACATCTAATCGTTGTTTTAGCGAAGTTTAAATAACTACTTGTATTTAACATAATTAACCTTTGCCGGAATTCCGTGTTAATATTTTCAACAGCGATTGCAGGAACCCAGGACTATTGTCGTTCGGAACTTTCAGCTTGGAAGCAGCACGAAATGCAAGACTTTATAAAACTTGTCCATGAGAGAAACAAAACACTTTGACGTTTTATAGCATTTGAACCACAAATGATACAGACACAAAATTTCTATTGCAAATAAGACTCACTAGAGGTAAGAATTTAGGGTCTCGGCTCGGTTTGGCTCGGCTCTAGAGCCGAGCCGAAACGAGCCTGTCATGATGTCTAAAGAGATGACCCGGGACAGAACCTAAGATGAATCTGTGAGAGTCGAGCCTAGCCTAGTGCGCCCGGGTAAGCTGCGGTCCGCTCTGAAAAACTCATTTCAAAAACAACAAACATAATTGTAACAGCTGGCGTACAATACATTAGTCAGCCATCAGTAGGAACAGCAGAAATAACCTCGGTTCGGCTGTTGGAAGCTCTATAAAAGCAATTGTATATAGGTGGTTTGCATAATGTGTTCTCTTCTGAAACGCAGACTTATTATTAGGAGTCTAAGAGCCGAGCCGAGTCTAGATTTCCATCGGAAGAGCCGAGCCCAGAAATCCGGATATGGTTCACAGAGAGCCGATCCGAGCCATAGCCTAATGTCTGGCTGTAACAGCCGAGCCGGTCATGGTTGAGAAAAGCCGAGACTGAGCCTCAGAATCTGGATCTTTCTCAGTTCTATTACTAACATAAACTTAGAAAATAGTACAAAGTACCTTTCTATTACTACAACAACTGTCCTGCTTCAACCTCGACTATTTCTTCTATAAGAAATCGCACAGATCAGTAAAATTTTCGAAACATTTCGATGTCAGTCAGGCCAAGTTCTTCTGCAATGAAGTTCTTCAGTTGTTCTACAGTGCTAAGCTTCCATTTATAAACTTGCTGCTTCAGGCCACTCTTGAAAAAGTTGTTTCGAGGCGTCAAAACCGAGGAACATGCAGGCCACTCAACAGGTCCACGTCAACCGATCCAGAAATCCTGAAAATTGACACACAACTATTCTCGCAGTGATTTGGTATAATGAGCGGGTAAGCCGTCCTGTTCGAACAAAAATTATCGCTCTCGTACAAATGTTCAAATTGGACCCATAAATCATCCTTCCGCATTCGCGAATACTCCTTAACTGTAACAGTTTCAAAGAAAAAGCTCAATGAAACCTCCAGAGTGCATGCCCACTAACCAATCGTTCCAGGAGCGTGGGGCTAGCGTTGAATTGTTTCATGAAGATCCGCGTTGAGCCAGTGAAGGCCATAATTGTCTATATTTATGATAATTAAATTTTAATGAGCTTTCATCGGTCAAAATAATTCGTTCAACCAATTCCGGATCATCGTCAAATTTCGCAAATCCTTTTTAAGCAAATTTCACCCGTCGGTCAACACCAACTTCGTTTATCGATGTATTAATTACCAAGAGAATGGCTTCAGTCCTAGTTCCTCGACGATCCGATAAGTAGTCATCTTCGACAGCCCAGATTTCACCAGAAGCTGATGAATAGACTTGCGCGGCGATTTGACGATTTTGTCAGAGAAAATAATAATACTATCATGCTCAGTTGCTATGTGTAGGCGACTAGGTTTAGACAAGAACAAAGTTGTTCCAGCAGCATCGAATTTTCGATTAAAAGCAAAACTACACTTGTTGGGGCTAGCGAGCACGAATAATGGTGCCATGAGCGAATAACTTCATATGAATTGGTAGATTTTAAGTACACTCTTAGTGCTGTAACTACTTTGTCGCTAAGGAAAAACCGCGAATTGCCATATAATTGGTAGTAGCTAAATATAATGCGTGTCTCTAACAAATATAAAAATGATAAATTTATCTCAAGTGGTTGCTCAGTCATGACAGTTACATGACAGTCAAAAGTAAGGAAAACAATATTTTCCTTACTTTTGGGACAGCATGTAGAGTATTTGGTTATGACGGCACTCAAAGTGTACAGCGTATACTTCACAGGGTGACCAAATAATGAAAGACAATGCCACAGTCGTGCGGGCCAAGAAACGCATTCAGAGCGCAATTATCAGCAAAATCCTAATATTCGTTCGAATGCCGTGTCTATTTACTGCACAAACTTATAGACATAGACATATTATCTAACCCTAAAATATAATAAATTTTGCACATTGGAGATACTAAATATTCCGTATCACTTAGTATGTCTTACATATATTGAGTATACCCTTTCATTAATTGCTCTATTAACAAACACCGCAACAATTAACCCTCTGAACATGTCCCCTGATTATATTTTATTATCCTTGTTCACATCCATGTGTGGCTTGCATAATTTCAAATTCCGTTTAATATTTTTGAGATATCTATCTCTGAAACCTGAGGCATCTCAGTAGCCTGAGTAATTAATATAAACAAGTTTAGTTCTCAACTTTTGTTAAATTTTCTATTGCAGGTAAAAGAGATTTAGCTGTAACGAATGTCTTTTGCTAGAACGGAATTGTAACTATGATACTTATATTATTTCTATCGATATGATCTGGTCTAGTTTTGTCGTCTTTTTGTTTTTACCGAAATTTTTTTCACAAAAACATCGAAATGTTACAAAAGCTCACAAAAATGTGTTCCCTAATGAGAATTGCCTGTTCTTAAAAAGGTCCACATTGCCTATTAAGGTACAATTTTGAAGTTTTGCAATCAGTATGTCTTATCTTTTAATAATGCAGACTAAGCTATGAGATTGTTCACAAAATTCCTTATCGTATGGTATAATTTTGATGCGGTTCCCTTTGTTGATTCACCAAAATCTTCGAAGAAGCTATCACCTCTTGTTCCTTAATAGGCGGCGACTAAAATGGGTGTTCCAAATAGGCATATTCATTATATATATCTTGCATTAGCTGTAGGAGCAGTCAGATTAGCAAACTTTATTCAGTCGTAGACTTTGTTTGCTGACTTCAAAGTGTTTCACTTGGCTACGCTTCCCTCTACTGTAATGTCATCATCAAGAGTGTCAGTAATGCGATATCTCGAAAGATAAAATGTTTTTGATAAACTTAAACAGCGTCTTCCGCTTAAATTTGTAGCCGCCGCTAATGCACGACTGTGGTGAGATAAGGATGTAGAGACATTTTGTTCGTACTTCCGGCTTTCGCTAGCGACTTTGAAGAGTAAATTGTTGAGTGGAATTCGATCGGTGCTCGTATAAATCTAGAATGACGGGGCACCTTGATAACAAAACATCTTTGATAATATTATATTTTGTATAAAAAAATTAAATATATCCGGATGCCTACCGTTCTGAAAACGTTTTAAGCAGTTTACAAAAAATTTGTGGCACATTCATTTGTCCGTGTTTATTCATAAATATTGACACAACTGATGTCTATTATTTCGCGTGAGAAAAGAAATGTGTTTTGAATGTGTAAAATTCCATGAATAGTACATATAATTACAGATGAAATGGATGAAACTAAATTAACTACACCTGTGAGCCAAAGGTATCGATAGGAGGAGGGGTTGCTTCCTAAGGGTATGGCTCTCCTAAGCCACATTTACCCCTCCTCCGTCTCAAGGCAACACTCCTGTTGTAAAGTTTAGCAAAAACTGCAAAATGGGGTGAAAAGTGGCAAAAATTGGTCTAAATTTGCTAGAAAACAGGAGAAATTACGAAATCGAAAAAAATTCGAAAAATTTATCGTAAATTGCAAAAAAGCGAAAGAAAAGTTTTAGTTTGTAAAAAAATTCAGAAAATTCGCTCGTCCCCCGACGACCCACCACCCCCCTCCGCGACGATCTCTCCCTCCGGGACCATCTTCACTCAAAACACATTCTGTGAAATTTAAAAGAGATTTATTTGAATTTTGCACCACCAGATATTCTTTTAAAGTTTAAAGAAATATTCCTTAGAATTTCAAGGAATTATCTTTGGAATTTCAAACATACGTAATGCTTAAAAAATAATTCTTTGTATGTCAAGGAATGTGTCTTTGAATTTTAAAAGAATATCTGGTGGTGCAAAATTCAAAGAAAATTCTTTTAAATTTCACAGAAACATATTTTCAGTTTACTCCCCTGAGCCTACAGACCTCCTAAGTTATATCTGGTGTATATATTCTTGCGTCGGGTGTTTACGTTAGGTGCATTAAATCAGATACTGTAAACTGCGATACTTTCGTCGGCGTTACTGCAAATATGTGATCATGGTAGTTTTGCAGGACAATTATACATTGGATATCGACAACGTGTCAAACTCGCCGGTAATGGCAATCAAAGTGCAAAAATTTCGCAATATGTCATTTGTCATTATTACTGAATAGATTTATCCAGATTATGTCGTAAAGATAGATCATCGTTTAGTTGCCTAGCTTCGTTAGATATAACATGTAATTTTTATTCCAACAGCTACTACTCAGGAACGGACAGGCGGAAGTTGCTAAATTTTCTACCATTGGATACCATGCTAGGACCATACATACAGATAGAATTATTTTCCTACATCTGCTTTACTTTTGCAATCAGGGGTTTGAACAGCACTCCGATTTCGTACAGAAATCAGTTCGGATTATAGATGTATTGATTGTGGCTTGGTTTGGTGGGGAGTGCTCTAAGTGCATCGATATTTTTGACAACAAACTAATTTGGGCTAAGCTCATTCCTGGAACGGACGATTCAACCCTAGTGCCTGTTACTGGGCAAGCCAATTAATATAGATCAGTTTTAAATCGAGAAAACTCAAAGTCGGTTCATTTCGATACCCTAAAATAATTTTAACCAATTTCGTGGGCACGTTCTTGCTTTCACATTACATATTGCTCT